>OMLI01022327.1:0-17965 GCA_900302605.1 Rondeletia loricata
TAATGTTAGAAGATGGCGAGCCCAAAAAGTCCGCCTTAAAAATGTAAACAGTCAGAGAAACGCTTGCGGCCGCTTCCAGGAGATTGACAGGAGGGTGTGTGAATATGTGACTGAAAAATGGTAGTTACCTAACGTAACTCCAGTTCTATGAGGGAGGCGGAGCCCCTTAGGGGCGGAGCCTCCCGACATAGAACGTAATGACGGTATGCCCATTACCAGAGCTGTCATGTCTGTTTCATTGCACTACTGTTTAATTGTACCGGTAATCTAGCCAGTTGTTTTTTTCACTATGATATTGAAAACATGCATTGTTTTATTCAATGTGTTTTATTATCATTATTTTCAAATAAAATGATTTTCTTTATACAAACAAGATTTGTTCTTCAAAAAAGTATTTTTCCAAAAATGAGTCTTGGAAAAAAAGGGCTCGTCTTATATTCAGGGTCGTCTTATATTCGGACCAATACGGTACAATTATTTGTGTATTATCAAATTAGGTCTTTGTATTTGTGTGACCTTTGCCATTTGTCAAGTAGGAATAGTTTCGCCTGGGATCTGCCCGGTATTTGGATCGATATTACTGTGTATATACTATATTGGAGCACCACTAACTAGAATGACATATTTGCCTGCCTTTTTTGTTCACCTCTGGCCCGCAACTGGAGCCCCAGAACGTGTGGTCAGCATACCAAACTAAATGGACTGCATTTATATAGCGCTTTTACCAGCTATTAAGCTGTACAAAGCACTTTACAATGTTGCCTCACATTCACCCATTCACACACATACACCGTTGGCGGAGGCAGCCATGCAAGGCGGCAACCTGCTCAACGGGAGCAATTTGAGTTAGGTACCTCCTGAGCAACTGCCACCTCATTAAGCATTTTTGCAGTTTATAGTTATGCAGTGACCAATTTATAATTATGGTAATCAACCATCTGTTGAACCATCTGTTGAGTAGAGTCAAGTGTATTTGATGGGTTATAGACAGAAATGCTATAATTGTGAGCGCTTTTAGCTGATGAGCAAAGACAAAGCCACAAACTGTCCATTACTCCCCACTGAAAGCACAAATCTAGTCATCATTCATGTTTTGATGTATGAAAAGTGTTCCGCATGATAATCAAGCCTGTAGTCGGTGAGCAATTATTTAAAGGGAAGAAGAAGTAGTAGTATGTAAGGGAACCGAAATGAGCTGCATTCAGCAAGCACACTAACTAATTGAACCGTGGGAGCTCCAAGAGTTGAATAGCCGCCAATATTCACTGCAAAGTAATGACTCTTTCATTGACAGTCTACTATCAATGTCAGGGGTCCTTCACCCAGGGCTGCGTCTTGTTATTGGATATATTTAATCGTTGTTGGATTCCTCCCTCCAGGTAGCCATGGCCACAGGGCAGGTTCTCTTCCAGAGATTTTATTACTGCAAGTCCTTTGTTCAACACTGTGCGGAGGTAGGATATATTGTTTTGGACGGCCCATGTCCACCATGCACACAAATAGGCTTACACAACTCTTCTCATCATTTTATTTCTTGCACTTAGAAATAAAGAGATGTAAACTGCATATATCCCTTTTATTTTCTGTAGCCTGTAGCCTATCTATTGCTGTGATATTCTCATTTCCACATACAGTGCCCCTAGCCGCTCCCTGGGCGTAAGAAAATGGTCATCAGCTGCTCCTAATTGAAAATCTATATTTACCTGTTCCTTGTCTTCCTCTTAATCTGATGAAGGCCCTTGATGGCCGAAACGTCATGCTTTAAATCGACTAATGATAAAGATCCTATTTTTGTAGATGTACATTGACGCATGCTGGCCTGCACTTAAAAATCACACTTTCCTAGAATGCTGTGGTCATTTGTCTCATGTGCACTTTGCTTCCAGATGGTCATAATGGCATGTGTGCACTTGGCCTCCAAGATAGAGGAGGAGCCACGCAGGGTACGGGATGTGCTCAATGTATTCCATCATCTCAAGAACAGCAATGGGGGAAAGTAAGACTCTTATTTTTCATGCTTATTCTTCACTTGATCCCTTCCATCTCTGTTTGTTCTGTCCCACGTTTCTCTCAGTCAACTGCATCTCACAAATGGACCGGTACAACCCTTATGTTAGTCTGTCTGTTTGGTCCATAGCACTTGGGCTCCCATGCCCCTGGATGCTACCTACATCAATATGAAGGCAAAGGTGATCAAAGCAGAGAGGCGAGTTCTAAAGGAGCTGGGCTTCTGTGTGCATGTCAAACACCCTCACAAGGCAAGCATGAGCAGCATTATCTATCACAGGCTTGGCTGTAGGCAACACATCAGTCCATTTACACCCATGCATTTTGAAAGTATTCACTGTGTCATAAGACGCTGTTTTTATTGACATTATGTCGTCATGGTGGCGTTGCGTTGACACGTTCTTGTGAACACAATAACTCAAGAACAATACATGATATAAACGTCATACTTACACCACAGGTTCCCCCTATAGAGTAGATGATCTGATTAGATTCTGGAGCACCTTGCTGCATACATTTGCATATTAATGAGGAAAAACTGATTTTCTTGTTGAAACTACTATAACTCCTAAATGCTTTAAGATACAGAGTTCATATTAATACCACCTAAGTGTTATGTGAAGACAAGTATGTTGACATAGACATATTAGCTAATTACTGCATTAATTAATGACCTAATGTTTGATATATGGTCTACAATGCTGGGGAGATTTGTTGGTTATAATAGTCCAACAAAGGCTCCTAAATTCATCCCATTTCTCTACATGAACTAATTACTTAAGGGTCTCTGTCCCCTGTCACAGATAATCTTCATGTACCTTCAGGTGCTGGAGTGTGAGAAGAATACTAAGCTGGTACAGATTGCTTGGTAAGTAATGAACTGTTCCTCACATTACTTTCAGCATGTAGATCTACTATTCTGATCTTTTTGTTGTCGAAGTTGATTATTGCCTATTAGGATTTTTCTTTTTCTGTGTAGTAACAATTTAATTATGTGGTAATGCTGTAAAGCATGTTTGTGGTTGAATCTACCTCTGTGATCAGTTCTATTCCAGTTGTTTAATAGTCCAAATTGCTACTAAAATCATTAGGTAGTTGGTGTAATATGTGCAAGGTGTTCCTGTGTTGATTACACATTGATTTCCTTTTCTACTGACTAGGAACTACATGAATGATAGCTTGAGGACAGATGTGTTTCTGAGGTTCAGCGCAGAGACTGTGGCCTGTGCTTGTATCTACCTGTCAGCCAGATCACTACAGGTGAGTATCAGTTCCAAAAACTTGTAATAAGTATTTTGTGGGTAGGGATGGGTACCGAAACCCGGTATTAAACGGGCCCCGGGGCTAAATTATTAAAGACCGTAGCATTGATAACCTCCGACGTTCCCGGTTCTGTTAATGGTATTGGAGAAATTAAGAAAATAGATTTTATATTTATTTGGGCTATATAAACGTTATCTTGCACCTTTTATCTCTCCAACCCCGTTTCTAACTTGCAATAAGATTAAGAAGCATTTGAGCTATTCCCAATTATCAGAAGAGATGTCTCTCTCTCCCGTTCCATCGGAGATATGCAAGAGGGGCGGGGCCGGCTCCCTCTGCCTGCCTCACACACACACAAAAAAAACACACACACACACACACACACAAGGAGACCCTGCTCTGAGTGAGTGACAATGGCGGAGAGAATTAAACGCTCAAAAGTCTGGTTAAATTTCACGAGTCGATGCCAACCATGCTCGTTGCCACAAGTGCAACCAGTCTTTTGCATGTAAGGGAGGAAACTGCAAAAGTGCATCACATACACGTGGAGAAATGCACAGTTTTCGACTGCCTAGCTACTAGTTCATCTCTCGTTGCCCCTTCCACACCTTCCACCTCAGGTATGTATGCTAATTTGTTTTAGTTTTTTCTCTTAAAAAATAAAAAAAGAACCGATAAGAGTACCGTTAAAGTACCGGATCGATAAGCAGTATCGGTAAGAGTAGTAGTACCTTTAAAATCTTAACGATACCCATCTCTATTTGTTGCCATGCTAAATTCAGCTTAATTTCAGTGGGTACGTTTACTTACGTTTACTACACACAATAATGATTTGATCTTAACCCCATTAAATGAAAAAGACACCCTAAAACACTTTAACACTGTTACAAAAAACAGCTATTGGTGATGTACTTTGCATTTCCGGGCCCATTTTGTTGTTTGGTGGTCTATTTTTCTTATTCTTCTTTTGGATAACCAGCCAAACTTAGACGACGTCATGTTAAAATATTTCCAGTACAGATACAATGGAGTTTAATAGCAGAACATTTTTCAACTATCTAAAACATTAACTGTAAATGTCAGGTTTTCACAGGGACTGATTTAGACCTGGGATGCCAAGTGAATGCAATTAACTACCTGGTAGGATAGAAAACCAGCAGGACTCTCGGTCCTGAGGACCGGAGATGGGAACCATTGGCATAACGGATATTTTACATCAGATCCTGTGTGTTTGAAATTGCTCATTCCAATCCAACCAGCATACAGTTGATGTCAACACACACTGATTTTATGTGAAATTAAGTTTCCACCATAGCAGTTTCCACTGTAGACTGTTGGCCATGGCATTACCCCTTCTACTAATGTCCATACACCTTTATTTTGCCAGCTTAAACTTTTGAGTAACGTTTCCAGTTATCCCACAGATCCCTCTACCAGATCAGCCCCCCTGGTTCCAGCTGTTTGGGGCTTTGGAGGAGGACCTGAAAGAGATCTGTCGGAGGACTCTCAGACTCTACTGCCTCCCGGTGGTCTCCTTCTCCAGTTTACTGCAGCAGGTGGACAAGCGTCGTAAGGCTCTGAATGCCATGGCTGCCAAAGCCAAACTAGGAGAGGGGGCACTGCTTGCCATGGGAACCCCAACTTTAGACGCCCCTTCAAACTTCTCTCCAGCTTCCAAAGCAGGTAACTAAAATCTTTTTTATTTATTTTATTTTTATGAGGCAGCAATGCACTTCAGAGTTCAGAGAAGCAAGCTTATGATAGAAAGGTCCCTAGTTCAAATCCTTTGACAGATAAGAAATGTTTGGGTGCTGATGTGCTCTGGAGCAAGGCACATGACCTGCAAACACTCCAATAGAGTGGCTTAGTGGAAGAAGGCTCGGTCTTCCCACTGGCCTTGAAAGTCCTTAAACCTTTACGAGAAAGATAAAATAAGGCCTTAAAAGTTTTTGAAAATGAATGGATGGCCTTGAAAGTACTTTTTGTAAGTACAATTGTTATGTATTTATTTTTAAATTAAAATATAGCACCCAAATTCATCACACACTGACTGATCATGGGCCCTAGATCTTGACTTTGACCCTTTTTTATTCCTTCCCTTCAGTGTCGCCTGCTGTAACAAATCACAGTAAGACATCTCCAGTGTCCCAAGTTGCCCTCAAAAATGCCTGCCGAAAACTCACTAATGGAGATGGGTAAGTCTACGTCTTTCTCTCTATGTATTGGTTGGAATTTATTACTGAAAATTTCAGTTACCAACCTCAGCTTGTTCTGCTTGCATGATTTTGATGAATATTAAACGTTACCTGGTTGCACTAATTTTCAGAAAGAACAAAGTGAGTCGCAGTGCTGAAACAAGGGAGACTCATTCCATCACCCCTCCTAAACGCAGGTAGAATATATCACCCATATGCTTTGCCAAACTATTCAGCCAGGGGTAGTTTGTAGTCTATACTGACTGGACATCTACTTTATATTCCCTTTTTTCAGACGCAGCCGCAGTGTTTCTTCTCCCTCACGCTCTATCTCTCCAATTTATCGGAAAACGCGCATCAGCCATAAAGAAAAGGAAAGAGGGAGAGACAGAGGAAGGGAGCGGAGAGAACGAGAAAATGATCGAGGAAGAGGAAGGAGAGATGAATTCTCACGCAGAAGATGATAATCATCACTAGAAATAATGGAAAAGCAAATTGTGGACCAAGCAAATCCCTTTTTTTGTCTTTTTGGATTGTCTTTTTCAATTTTGTACATGTTTGTACTCATTGTGCTGTTTGGAAACTATGCTCCAAGATCATGAGCTAAAGCTAATTATTTGTTTTTTTTTATTAAAGCATTTTAATATTTATTATATTTCATGTGTGTGATTCTACGTTTTTTATTCTAAATATTAATAGGCTTGCTTTGAGTATTGCACTGATATGGAAATTCCATAGCGATATCAGTTGCATTTTAGCGTTGCAATATTGATGAATATTGTTATTTGCTAAACAAATCAGTTTTGTTGGCAGGAGAACATCCTTTGGGCAAGTTTGCTTACTTGCTGCACAGCCATCATCAAAAACAACATTAAAATGTCTCCTGCTCTTAGTTTAGACGTTGCTCTCTCACCATTGAAAAAAATTATCATAATTGGCACGCCGCTTCTGTTTTTTTTTGTGGTGCAAAGCTCATCCGTGTTTTGCTAATCATTCTGAGCAACAAGACGCACTTAATTATCTGCTTATATGCCTTGCACTCCTATCTAAACTCCCTCACAAGTGCCTAGTTGGTGAAGTTGTAGGAAAGGGATCGTATGAGAGGGCAAATTGCTTTGTTTGAGATTCTCACTTGTTTTCCTGTTGGAAAAAGTGCTCAACTGACATATTTTCCAGATGAAAGGATATTATATTGATAGGGTGTGTGTTATCCAGTATTGATACTATAATGTATCAGTGCCTACCACTAGCCTGGCCACTGAAAGTCAAAACATGGGACTGAAGTAGGATAGCCCTTTTATTTATTTGCTGAAATCCCACCTACACATGCAAGTACATACATGCACACAAACAAACAGGCTTCCACTTCCCTGAGGATGACCGCGTAATGAATGAAGTTGCAAAGGAAGCATGTTTCAATAAGGCAAACTGATTAATCTCTTGTGTTTCATTAACATCCACCCTGAGTTCCCCAAGGCATATAATATAGTGCTGCTTTGTGGCTTCCTGTGGGCATTCAGTATGACCTAACAGGGCTTATGTTACCAAAATGTACCAGGAAAAACACCTTTGCTTTCAGTTTAGGTAGTGATGACATGAACAGGACCACCTTCTTGCATTGCCCCTTAAAGGAGGGAGTGTGCACCTACAAAGAAGCACAAAATATTCCTAGGGTCATTATGCTGGTGCATAACAAAGAGATATTTACATCTGGAGAAACAACTGGCAGCATGTTGGAGGATGGAAACTGAGTGACATTCACCTGAGATACATCAAAAACGGAGATAGAGTGCTATGAGGAATAATATATAGGCTATTAAAATTGTTTCACAAAAAAGGTGAATTCTTGATCCAATGGCTGCAATGGATGGCTTCACGGAGGAGAATGGAGAAATTGAGCTGGTTGGGATGGGACTTCGTGTCTCTGTGTCCCCTGCACAAACTGCCTTCTACATCATCCTGGTGCTGTTGGGAGTTCTGGGCAATGCCACTGTGGTTGGGGTGATTGGTGAGAGTGTGTTCAAGGATTCCGGTGGGGGACGTAACTCGGACATCATCATAATTAACATGGCACTGTCCAACCTGCTGGTGTCTGTGATCAGGAACACACTGCTGGTCATCTCAGACTTGGGACTCGAGGTATGTAGTCTAAAACGAGGGAGGGTTTTGGGTTGTGAGGCACAAACCATGAGTTTAGAGTGACAGGAGAGATCACAGTAATGACCGGCGAGTGGGTAGACTGCCAATATTTAATTTACCATCTAGTTTGTTCAAAATGTATATTGACTTGACCTTTTACACCAACTATAATATTTGCTGACTATGCCAAAGTACAGATTTTTCTGACAGTGTGTGACAAGAAAGCACTGTCTGGGAAGTTTGTATTTGCCACTTAACTCTGAACAACAAACCTACCTGACCTGTAAAGTAGAGACAAGGCTAGCATTGTGGCAGCTTGATTGTTTGGATTAGATTGGTGAAAGGGAGCTCTTTGTATCTCCAAGCAATGAGTGTAAGTAGGGGACATTATAAAGACAAGTGCCAAAAAATGTGTGAATCCAATTTCTAATAGGAATCAACAGAAACCTACACCCATCTCTCTCCCTTTTAGCTGTACTCGTCCAGAGAGTGGTGTCAAGTCCTTATGGGTGTCTGGGTGTGGCTTCGTTCTGTCAATGTGTGGTCAACACTCTTCCTCAGTGCGTTCCATCTCCAGACCTTGAGGCGCGTGGCTCCTCCCATAGTGAACCTTCATGGGCTCCGGGGTCCCCCCAAATCCCTGCTGCTGAGTCTAGGTCTCATCTGGCTTGTCAACTTTATCTACTCCATTCCTGCTCACATCTTCTCCACTAATGGGAACAAGAACAGCACAGAGGTGAGAGCCAGACCAGCATTAGCTTTAAGGTCAGAGACACAAATTGTGATGAGAAGATTGCAAGTTAAAATCCCTGTACCAAGAAAGTTTGGGTGTGAATTAGTAACTGGGAAATTTTAACTGGGGACAACCATCCAGACAATGGTTATGCTGGACATCTCTCAGGTGGGATTGCACCCCTGCAAATTAGGTGCTCAGTTTAAGTTAAATAAAGTTAAAAAAAATACATATATAGTTTTCTTATTTGTGGATAACTGCCTCTTCTTTTTCTTTACCTCAAGGGGATCCAAGATTTCGCATCACCAATCCCTCTCTTGACAAACCATATTCCTTTCTCCCTCTCCTCCCCTTCTTGACTCCATTCCTCTTTCTTTCTCCTACTCCTCCCCTTTTTGACTCCACTCCTCTTTCTTTCTCCTTCTCCTCTCCCAGACCCTGATGCTGGTGAGCAGCACCACACGCCCCCTGTTGGGCTGTGTGTGGAACTTCCCCTCCACCTACAGTGGCCTGGCCTATGCTACCACATCCATGGTGATCCATGAAACAATTCCTATCATCTTGATGGCCGTTACCAACCTGGCCTCCCTTTACACACTCTACACCCATGGCAGGATGCGCAGTTCGGCGCAAAATGTAACTATCATAAGACGGGTGCCAGCTGAGAGACGAGCAGCCAAGGTGAGGGGAAGAGGGGTGACTGGAGTTTTGTGGTTGGAAGGAGCGAGAAGTTGAAATCAGGTTGAATTGTAAGATCAGTAATAGATGGGTAAAGTGAAATGCGTCTAATATAGACCTGAAACATTATTATACTAAAGGATCAATACAATAGGAAACATACAACTAAACTGTCTTATCAACTTTTGTATTGGGGTCAAGGTGAACAAACTTCATCATCACATGTCAAATTGCTATATGCAATTGTACGTCACTAATTATTTCCCCTCTGTATCCTTCCAGGTGATTCTTGCTCTCATCATGCTCTTCATTGCATCCTGGGGAACCAGCATTATCTCTGTCAACTATTTCAACTACAGCCGCGGTTCCTCCGCTGAATTTCTTCTGGTTATTGCTCGTTTTGCCAACATCATCTTCATTGCCATGTCACCTGTTGTTCTAGCAGTTGGTCACAGGCGGTTGCGTTCTTTCATCAAGTCTGTACTCACTCACTGATAGAGCTCGGTCGACACCATGTGCCCACAGTCACTGATATTATATCTCGACCTACAGTATGTTCTGTTCACACAATACTGCTTATCATAAACAAGAATTTGCATCATCTTTCCTTGAAAAAACATTTCAAAGAACTTCATGGTCATAAATATTAAGATAAAATGTTTCTCTATGCCAACCACCATGTCTGTGTGTGAAAGTAGTGCTGAGGTACTGGAGGTAAAGGGGGAGTGCAACAAAGTCATTATTAATTGTATAACTGTGGAAAGTAAGGTTGCTGGGAGTCGTGCCACATCACCCAGGTCCAGTCCACTTCAACTGAAAGCATCTTTATGTAGCTGGTGGTTTATTTTACAGACCAGGCCAAATAAAAGGTCCAAAGAAACATTATGAAGATTTATTTTGTTCAAGTTTTAATAAACAGTGATTCTCAGAGTGGTGTTAGTGGATCCCCAGGGCCCTTTGGGGGGTTATCAACAGGGTCCCAAGCTAAATGAATATTTTCACTTTTATTAAATTTACTATTTCACATGATGGCATACTAATTAGCATCTCTACCACTGTTGTCACCCTACATGTAATACGGTAAAATAACTTTTAGGCTAAATTTTGGGGGAAATATTCTGAGAAAGTAGTTTCTGACCAAATACATATCTGGGATCCGTAATATGGAAACATTTGATAACCCTTAGTTTAGTTTAGTTTAGTTTAGTTTAGTTTAGTTTAGTTTAGTTTAGTTTAGTGATAAAACTGTGACAAAGCACAGTGATAAAACACAAAAGAGAAACTATTTGTACAGGTGAGATTTAACAAAACAAGGTCTTATTAAAAAGCATATCAGGTCAAAACAAACAAAGAAACAAAAAAGATCAGAAGTAATGACACAAGTGAATTAGATAAAATAATCTAAATGAGAAATGGACACAACAAGATACATGAAAATCTCTGTACTAAAACAAACGCTCTGTGGAAACTGCTGCAGTGCACTATAATGTTTTCAGGCTCAGCAAACAAATATCTCAATTGGACTTTTCCATTAAATGCCTGCTTGTATTGAAATGTCTCAAAATAAGGTAACTTAATACTTAACGACGTAACAACAACTCTATCCAGAGTAAACATAAGGTGGGTCTGGATTAAAATAGATGATGCACCAGTGCGTTTGTGGGTATAAAGTGATGAATTATTCAGTGTTTAAAGAAGAATCAATGCATTCACATTTTATTTTCATCATTTGTTTCCTTTAACCCTTCACTTTTATTACCAACACATTTTTTTTCTTTTTCCTTCTTCCCTGTAGTCTTTGAGGATGTACTCTCCCCCTCAGTGTCCTCATGGTGACATTTGTAGTCATGATTCTTCTCCTCAGCTTTCCATGTCCCAGGGCCACCACCAGGGGACTAAAGCGAGGCAGAGAAAAGGGCCACGGTCAGCAGCGCCTCAGAGTGGGGTCCCCAGTCATGGTTGTAGTACATCACCGCAGCAACCTGCAATGCCCAGCAGACCACAAAGAGTGACACCAGTAACATGATTATATTACTCGCCTTACGCTCGCTGGCGTGGGCCCCTCCAGACTCTCCCACAGCGTTGACGGACCGGATGTGCTTAGCCAGAGCATGCAGCGACAACAGGTTGGTGCAAACCATCAGCACCAGCGCCAACACCTCATTGAGTGCCAACGAGGTGGAGGCAAAGGCTGAGCCCTGTTCCTCTGACTGAAACTCCCAGACACAGCCCAGCAGAGGCTTGGTGGTGCAGCTGATCACCATCAGCTCCACAGAGGCGTTGTTGTGAACGTGAGTGGTGTACACCAGAGCCGGAAGAGAGAAAGCCAGATTTACCCCCCACACCAGTGCCAGAGCCACCCACACCTTTCGCCTCTCCCGCTGCTGAGCGAGAGGTCCGAAGGTCACCTGCTGGCGCCTCAGAGTGATGCAGTGGAAGGTGCTAAGGGCCAGGGTCATCCAACAGCCCACAGCTTGCCACCACACCCACAGCAGCATGAAGACGCGACACCAGCCTGGGGCCAAGGACAAATCCAAGCCCAGGTCAGACACAAAGATGGGCACTGTGCGGAAAAGTAAAGTCTACAGGTTGGCCACCGACAGGTGCACCAGAATAGTGTCAGAGGCAGGGAGTCGCTGAGAGGGACTCTCAATGGCTGACTGATACACCTGAGAGTAAAGGGAAGACAGAGAGCAACATTGTGAAATTTAGCAATATCTTAAAATCACTGGAAATAATCTTCCCCAAAACGTTCTGTTCAATTAACACATTACATTTTCTGTGATTCCTTACCACATGGATGACCAAGATGTTCCCCAGGATGCCAGCAAAGACCAGGAGCCCAAAAAAAATAGCATCTACAGTGAGGACCTCCGACATTGCATCGTCCTCAGCATGGCAACCCAATTTGTTTTTTGTTTGTGACAAACATGTATCTTTGTGTATGTGTGAGAGCCAGTGTCCTAACTTACCACTTCACAAGGTACCACTAGTGTGATGCTGTCCCTCATGGTGTTTTACATATATATATACGTGCATGTACATGCACGGACAAACAGATCCATCCCACAGAAAGCTCAGTACCTTTACCTTTGCTGACCATGCTCAAGGTCAATTTACTGTTGCTTGGATACTCTACCCTCAAAGGAAAACTTTTGCCACTGGTTTTTATTCCACATCACAGACACACGCAACGTTCCTGTCAACTGAAATTGCAGTTCAACACTCCTGTCAATTGAAAGTTCACATCAACAGGCGTGTGTGGCTGATATTTATAGGTACAATTGTTTTTTTCGGTTCATTCCAGCTCATGCCCATTATCATATTTGCACTAATCATCACGTCTTTTATATAAACTGTATGTTGTGAGCTCTGTGATAGTCTGGCGACCTGTCCAGGGTGTTTCCCTGCCTTCCGCCCAGTGCATGCTGGCTGGGATAGGCTCCATCCCCCGTGACCCTGAATATGGAAAATGAATGTATGTTGTGAGTCTTTACCAATAACTTTTTTGTCTTGTTGCCCTGCGAGCATTAGGTATAATAACCATCTTTCACATAAGTCCAGACATGGATGTTTAGGACTGTAGGGTTGTTTATTTTTCCCTTGTTCTGCTAACTGTCCCATGACTGGCTTGGGTTGGATAACATTGGCTGGTGCCAGACAATCAGCGGATACAATTATGGATCAGACAGATTTAACCATGTTCTCCCATGGGACTTTCAGGGACAGGTGGTGTTAGGACAATCCCACTGATGCTGCATTTTCTCTTATTAGTCAGCCTTACACACTCTCCCTTGGTACTGATTGTTTGCCGGGTTGCCAAGTTTCTCTTTTGGGAATGGACATAATCATTGCTCAGAGTAATCTCAGCTAAGCACTGCTGAATTAAATGTATCATGAATTAGAATGAAGAAATATTACAGTTTTGAAAAAATTCTGCTAAATCGATAACATTAGATCCCATTAGATCGATAACATAACCCCCCCCCCCCCCACTGTGCTTAAATGTTTTCTCTATTATCAGAATATTTTTCTTAATTTAAAAGCCCTTCATGTTACAAAATATTTAGCAGCGCAAACTTATTATTTTATCCTTACTATCCATAATAACTGCCCATAGGTCGTGGTGCTACTGAATAAAGAACTGACTGTAACCTGACTCACTTAATAGTAATATAAGCTTACTTTGGCCCCAGACTTGTAAGGCACCTTTCTGATGCACAAAATCTTGGGTCGCTGCAGGTAGACACAAACATTAATACATGTACATTTTGATAGAATAAATCTGATTAGACTGGACAAGAATATGTATATGTGTATATCTCTATTTAGCAATACCAGTTAATGCCCCTGTTATGAGGGAAGGTGGAAACTGGAATCCTATTTATTTTACCATGTGTTTACACAGCCTTTCCTCTTCTCTCTCCAATTGCAGCCCATTGGCCAGAGGGCCAAATTTCACTCATGAGGCTCATTTGGGGTGGCAACATTTGTCTGTGGGCCATATTTTAGTATGATAGCAATTGATGCTTTTTGGATGTTAGTTTTGTTCGTTTTTGGATGTTAGTATTAAATTATTTTTGTAGCAAAACACCTGAGAACTTGCAAGATTGGAATTTACACTCACAGAAAATATTCTTTATGATAATATTTGATAATATAGTATTCTAAATTTGAAGTCACAGAAAATATTTACAAATGTGCAAATCAATATTTGAATGAATGCAATAGCAGATGTACATTTGTAATACGGTATTTGAGCACATTTATTTTTTTCTTGAATTAATTTTTCTAATACAACTAAGTTATTACAATTTATGTGTCATTGCAACCTCTCAGGTGGTTTTTTGCGCACCACACACGAATCTACGCGCTCTCTCTTTTGCTACAATTGTTGCAGAGAATTTGTAAAAGTGATTTGCAGACCTGTGCAAGTAGCCTACTGGGCAGCTCCCATGGTGCTCAGTCGACTACCCTGCATAATTAAAGGTTAAAAATGACGCGAGAATTCGACAAAAAAGGAAAAGCCATTTTTTTAGACTATGCCATATTTTGGGGGGAAATGGGTTATTTCACCATGGCTGTTGCAGTAGGAGGATTTGCACAGGTAACAAAAGCACTTTGATTGGTAACTGGATGCTACGTGATGGAGGTAGGTGGAGATAAGCACCGCAGGTGGGAGGCAGGGTTGGAGTAAACCCTCCATCAGTGTGACCAGGACTCTCGTTGTACTGTTCCACCTCAGATACCATGTTGTCTCCCACATCAACAGACATCTGGACAACTGAGTGGGGATGATGACTACAACTATTTTGCGCACGCACACACACTCTCAAACACTCAGGCGCGCGCGCCTGCACATGCACTCTCTCACACCAGGCATCAAAGCTTTACGTCAACCAGACAGGAAGAAGAGAGCAAATCTGATGGCACGAGCCGGATCCTTTCATTCCACTGAAAGTAAGCGCGCTGTAGTGATGTCTGTGAAAATTAGGTGACCTCGATCGCAAAGTAGGCTACATAGGCTATTGAGTTCACCATCCTTGTCGCACTACAAGCTATGTTTAGCCTATAATGTCATAGCCTACTTGGATCTCGTACTGGCCGGATGATTAATTGTTATTTGTGTCGCAGATGCAGACACCTCTCGCCCATAGACGCGATTTCGAGCTCCAGACAGATTCCGTCGTGTGCACTGAGGCAGAACTGATCTTCTTATGGCAGACATCAGCCCGCCTTGTGTTATCGTCGAGCTGATTCACTATGTGTGAAAATAATTCGACGAAAGGAAGGGAGATGAAAAGGCAACAACTGCCATCACTGCTCGCCTTATCGGCAGTCCTCCTCTGCACATTACACCAGGCAGCTGGGTCCAGCAGAGCTCGCAGCAGCTCAGCATCCTCAACATCAACATCTCCATCTCCATCAGAGGTGAGAGGCAGGAATAATTTGGGTGCGCCCCAAAACGGGCAAAGACAGACTAACCCCAGTTTGAACTATTTTAGCAATGAAACCTTTGGCAATCACGGCAATGAAAGTAGGCCTACACCTAAGCTTAAAGAGGAATCCGGCCACGTGAAAGGCTTCTCTTTCAACACCAGCAGAGGCAATATTCCTACTGTGATATCTGAAAGGTCGAGTTGGCCCCTGCAGGAAGGAGATGCACCCATGTGTGCCTACCGAGTGATTGAGGGAGGCATTGGGGGGCAGCTTTGTTTTCGACACACTCAGTTTGGGTTCGAGTGTCGTCAGGGAGATTGCAGGACAGTAATGTCTTTGGGGACTCTGGTGGCAAATATTCTTACCAACGGCAGTGTACTGTTACAGTGGACACATGAATCCAAAATGACTGGCCATGACATAAAGACAAAAGAGACCACAACTGGACAGAAGAGCGGTGGGGATCCTGGGACAGGCTTGGCAGGGCAGGAAAACTGGCTGTTCACTCCCCAGCCAGAGACTGTTTTCAGTGGCAGACGCCACAGAAGGGGAGGCTATGAGTTAAGCTGCTGGTGGAATGGAAGCTACACTCAGTTTGAGTGCGCTGGTGTCCATCTTGGATCCGGCTGCAGGGACTTTCTCTTCACCGAGCTGCATGAGAACGTCCCCTACCGCATCTGCCTGCGTTCCTTGGCCCGCTCAGATCCAGCCCAGAGAGGAGACCAAGGGGACTGTGTAGAGTTTACTGTGACACCCTCTGGGATGCAGGACATTGTGATTGCCATGACAACAGTGGGGGGCGCTATTTGCGTGATGCTGGTCATCATCTGCTTGTTGGTGGCATATATCACAGAAAACATCATGAGCCCCACAACACAGCACGCATACTCCTACCACACACACTCTCATCACTGATGTTACGCTGCACCCAAGATGCACTGCTAAATAAACAAAGAATAGCCTACACATAACATGGCCTCCTTGATGACCATATCTAATCTCACACACATAGTAACTCATAACTGACATCATTATGTTTGAATCAGCCACATAATGTGGTATGCACCTCCAGTTATGACTGAAATCAAGCACAATTGAGGCTCTGAAAGAAACGCAAATAATATGTATTGTAAACCTCTGCAAGTACGCACTGAACCAAAACTATTGAATACCTACATTTAGCATATAACGTTAGTTTAGTGTGACCACTGTTATTTTTTGTTCAAGGCTGTCTGTGAGTCAGTCCATCATTCTGTATGCTGGCAGTGTCTACATTGCAATACAAATAATGAAATGGATTTGAGTACACCAGAAAGAGCAGAGGTTTGAATGTGTAGCCTGTAAAAAGTATCCTGACTGACATACTGTACATGTCCTTACTGTTATTGAAAACATCATTACACATCTCCACTTCGCCTACTTACAAATTATGCCACCTTGGCCTAGTTTGGCTGTTAGGTCTATGGACTGTGGATTTGTACCATGTTAGAGACAATACCAATCTGATCTACAATCTGCAAATACTGTGCCAAATATCTGAGTTGAATGCCTTTATGTCCAGCTGTCAGTCAATAAAGTAGGCTACCATGAGAGGTTATTTGTAATTATTTACATCTCTCCTTCTTTTTCTGTGTGTGTGTGTGTGTGTGTGTGTGTGTGTGTGTGTGTGTGTGTGTGTGTGTGTATGTTAGCATCCACGCTCCATAACAATTTCCAAGAATCGAAGACACAACAAAAATGTGTACAGTATAAAGAGGAACCCTGACGAGTTGTGTGACGTGTGCCAACCACAAAACAGGAAATGGGGCTTAATCCCATGTATTCTCTTGTTTTGTTACACTATGAAGGATGCACGATTGGATGGTTAAACTGGGAACAAACTCACAAAGTTAAAATAGGATTAGTAAAATAAGATAAGATGAAACTTAAAATATCCCCTGTGGGGAAATTTAGCCATTACAGCAGCAAATAGTAATAGGACACAGCAAAGCCAAATAAAGTGAGAAACAATACATGCTCCAATATTCACTTTACAGATGTAGATAATGTGCAGAACATGTAGACTGGGGTGTGTAGCATGTGCACAGAAAAAGTGACAATATGCAAGGATTGATGGTAACACTTTACAATAAGGTACACAAAATCCTGAGTAGTTACCAAAGAACGAGTAAGGAACAAATCAGGAACGAACTGCTAGTTAATGAATAGTTAACAAGTAGTTCCTGAATAACTCTGAATCAAGTACTATATAGTAGATAATGATAAGTTACTTAAGAACAGACTGTTAGATACCATGATAACGATGGTATCACGATACAGGTGATGCACTACTTTACTTGAGGGGACACAAAAATGCTAAGTGATGGTAAGGTAATCATGAAGTAATGACGCATTACTAGTAACCACTCAGTATGATGCACTACTTTACTTGAGCGGACACAAAAATAGTAACTAATATGGAGGTAATAAGGAAGTAATGACTTGTTATTGGTTACGTGCCATTTAGCACCTTATTCAGAGTTAATCAGGAAGGATTCATTAATATTGCCTGAATTAATTTCCAATTATATAAAAAAATTAATTTGCTGTGTTTTTGCTATCAATCAGATGCTAGATTAAGTGGAGATTGTCAATTTGAATATTGCACATACAATAAATATAATTTTAGGTATGATGCAAATTAGCGACAATAGGCATATTGGGTATAATAGTGGATACTTTTATTGATGCTGCTATTGCTGAAACAGGGCTTTGACATTGAAATTGATGTATCCATTTAGTTCTGTATAAAAATAAAGGGCAGAAATTGCATTTAGCATGCTATTTTTATTCTGTTTTGCACATAATTCAATGTTGCACACTTAGCCTACTCTGAACATACAGTTGTACATAGTCTATATTTCTATTTCTGCATTTGTTATTGTAATGTTTATTATTGTGTTTGAGGGGGTTTGCGGGGTGGGGGGACTTGTGAGTATATGTGGAAAAACTGTGAAAAAGTCCAATAAAT
>OMLI01022352.1:0-10451 GCA_900302605.1 Rondeletia loricata
CTCTGCTGTGTGTGTGTGTGTGTGTGTGTGCCTGCCTGTATATACTTGTCAATAAATGATTACACTATTTGAGCATTGTAATTATAACACATTAAATATTTTCAAAGCCATTTTTCTTAAACTGTTTTTTTTGGGGGGATTGAAAGACGAGGAGTTAAAATCTGTTCAAATTGATTATTAATTACATTTTATCCGTATTGTAGACTGACATTTTTTATTATGTATCATCTATCTTTAAAAACAAAAAAATAACAGTTATAGCTGGGCCAGTAAAAATATTGGTGGGGCCAGTGGAACACTAACCAACTGGCCCGGTTGGGCCAGTAGAAAAAATCCTTAACGTCAAGCCCTGTACTCTGACAGGTAGATATGAGTGGAGTGGACAGCTGTGACTACTGATAAACAGCTCCGTAGGTACGGCGTAGCTTCAACGCAGAAGTATAATTTACCCTTTACCGCCACCTATCCACCAACATTGCTGTTCAGCAATCACCCGCATTTTCTGCAGGAAATGCACATCTAGTTATTATTATTATTGTTATTGTTATTATTATTATCCTGGGTTTCAATGGGGAGTTAGTGTCTCATGATGGTCTAAATGCTGTTTCAGAGGCTTTTCCACCATGACGAGAATAACATTCTGTGGGAATGTTCAATATCGGCCAAAAATATCAGTATCAGCCTAAAAAAAACATAACCCTAGTTTGGACTCTTCTCAAAGATACAAATTTCAGCCTTCTAGGACATTGCAGTTCTTGTGGTCCCTGTTCTAGGACGTAGGGTAACATCCAAAGCATTAAGGCATATTGCATAAGTATATAATTACTAAACAAGAGCACTGCTAGCACTGCTAGCAATGCCTTCATTTCAGAGGGTTGATGTTTCTTCCCAAAAGCCTTCTTCAAATGCCTATTAGCCCACACAGTCATCAGGTTATATGTAAACAGCATTAGTGTTTGCTGCAGTTTGTTTTAAGTCTTGCAGGGAGTCATGAATCTTAATTACATTACATTATGGCATTTAGCAGACGCTTTTGTCCAAAGCGACTTACAATAAGTACATTTTGTCAACAGTATTCAAACCGACCGTATATCAGTCTTCATCAGCTAAGCCTTTAATAGGAATAAGTAGCAATAAGTAGCATCCGTAGAAAATGTTTTAGAGTACAAAGAGAGTAGAAGAGGAAGAAAGGGGAAGGAGATCTGTACATGATGGATATGTCAGTTCAAGTGGTGTCCAGGTGTAATGGTTAATGGTGGGATTGATCACATGGCAACCATTAATCTGGCTGGCCAACCACAGAACTGTTGGTACAAAGTATGTTGAGAGAAGAGGAGAGGCAGAGGGTAAGTGAGCTCCAGGATGGAAAAAAAGCTTTCCAGTGCAGCCCTTCCTCTAAGACGCTAAGATAGATTTGGTTTAGTAAGAGAAATACAAAGTTGGTCCACATTCTTGCATGTTGTTCTTATACACAAGTATGCAGACTCTACTTTGCTAAGATGAAATTAAACTTAAATGATCCCTTTGGGTAAAATTGGACCATTGCAGCAGCAAATAGTAACAGGATACAGCAAAGAAAATATAATTTAAATGCAAATAGAGCAAATGGGGGTAATAAACATAACGCAACCAACAATTTCAGCATGTCAAGAAGATATTGAGTGGAAATGTATGAATGAAAAGTATGAAAAATATTACAATTCCATATTAATATTAAACATATTACCATATAATAATATTAAACATTAATATTAAAATTACATTATAATAACAGCAGTTGAACATACTGAGACAAAGAAAAATTTGTAGAAATATGTAGAAAATGGAAATATACCAAAAGATGAAACATCTGCAGTATGTGAAATAAGTGAGAGATACAGTATATACAATACTTACAAATGAGAGAGAATATGAAGAAGACAAATAAATGAATTTACAGCTTATGTACATGATGGCCATGTTGGTCTACAGAAGCCCATACATACAGTATGTATACATAGTGTTTAGACGGGCTGACATGCCTTGTAAAAGACGATTCACCTTATCAAATACAGGGTGTTTAAAAAATAGGTATAACATTTGTAATAATAAATGAAAAACACAGCATTTATACAAAACAATTGATAAGTGTACATGGAAACGGTGAATATTAGTAATGTATATAAATATTTATACCTACTTTTGCATGTTCACTTTACAGATGTAGATAACATGTACAGAATGTACAGATTTGCATATGTGCATTCCTAGCTGTTCACATTATCAAAAACTCAAGATGGAGGAGCTGTATGATCGAAACTGCTTCAAAAGGAAACAAAGTGTTCTGCAGAACAGGATTAATCAGTTTTAACTGTTCACATTGTAGTCATGTGTTTGTCTGTAGCTGTGTCCGTTTTTTACAGCTGATTAATGCAAAGCGAATGTGAGCAGTGCTAACCAGCAGATCATTCCCTCTCTTTTCTTTTCTTTGCCTTTTTCCTCACCGGTCAGACTGGTTCGTTTCTGGAGTATCGAGGAAAGGGCTCCTCAGGCCATCGCCTCCCTGCCCAATGGCCTTTGCTGTGCCTTCTCTACTGAAGGGAGTGTCCTTGCTGCTGGGTAAGACACTAGCAAACATACTGACACACATACATTTCTGAGTAGATGAATCACATTACATTACATAGGACACACCTTAGTAACTCTTCCCTATGGTAAAGTAACCGAGGAAACCTGATTTACAAGTTTTATTTATAGTGTATCATCCTGACGCCACTATGGGCAGACTGTGTGTATTCACAACCCTCAATCTCATTGAATTGAGACATTTTTCTCGGGACAAAACAAAACACTTGAACACTGTTAAAAATATGGAAGTGTACAGTTAACTATATTCAAATGTTAATGCAAATTGTGTAAAATAAGCTTTTGCGTGGCCCACTCGGGCCAGTGGATTTCAAAAGTCCAAAACCGACAAAACGCACAATCTCACATTATTTCCTGCAATAATATAATGCCGCGTTGTCAATAAATATTCTGTGGATTCACCCAGGTAGGCTAATTACTGCGGTGTCGCAAGTCCGATGTTTCCTGTATAGCTACAATATGAAAGTGATTAGCTAGCTAGCTACATCATTTTCATAAACAGAACGTGCCATGGTAACATTCAGTTAAATTGGCTATAGCTTGCTAGTGCCATTGAGTGGTTATTGTAGCCTAAGTTTTAGTCACTCATACAAACATTTACACTGTTAAATATGAAACTCTCGGTAACATAGAAAGTGTAGTCTATTTCCATATCTAATTTTACTATAGGGAAATGTCGCGCTGCCGAATTTGATTTGATTGTTTATGCCTTTCAGCAAGTAATCGGTCAGCCTTTCAGCGAGTAGCCTAATCCGTTTCCACTTTGCTCCCTTTTCTGCATCAAGTCCACGACGTGATACTCCATCAGGAGCTGATAATCAATTGAAGATTTGTATTTGTACTAAACGGGTTGCTAACTTCTACACAGTGAAAAAAATACGATGGAAGAACTTAAGCTCACATTGCGTAGCCTACCGGCTTCACTTGAGTGACGGCTCTATATGCCCCTGTATGCTGTTTTCGAAATTGAGACAGCTAGCAACACAGTAAAATAAAATATTTTGTTAATAAAAAATAGTCCACTATCGCTGTGGTTAGGATATTATGATAAATAAATAAATAAATCAACAATGAGGACCTGCGTCGGCCCGTGAAGAAAGCGTGCAATCCAATGTTTTTCACTATGAAGCACATGACAATGAAAAATTAAAGTTTATATCTAAATCTTAATGGGTCTGCACTTCATTTAGCAATAAATGTAACAGAATACAAACCAAAAGCGAGAGGGTGATTTGAAACAATGTAGCACAGCGGAGTGGGTAAAATGTAACAAATAGGCTTGGCGAGTCTAATTAATTTTTTGCATCACATCAGTTCATTTTCTTATTTTGTCATGGTCAGGTTATCAATTCTCGGCCATTCTTGTTTGTTGAGTCAAAATGAACTAATCACTGGGCCAGTGGTTACAATGGTGGGGCCAGTGTTTTTAAAAGGCCACTGGCCCAGAGGGCCCTGAATGTCAACCCGTTTCATTTTCAAAGAATTGCCCCACTTTGTGGTTAACAATATTCAAATGTTAATTCAAATGTGAAAAGAGAGAAACAACGCCCCCTTTTGCAGTTGTTTTTACTCACTCTTAAGCCGTTTCCCTAACTCACTGGTTTCAATCTTTTTTGCGCTAAGGCACACCAAAGGTCAAACCCAAATCTCAAGGCACACCTACATACAAGTGTAGTCATAATTACGTAGAATATAACACATATTATCATTCTATTTTATTCAGAGATATTTCACACACACATACACACGTCTATGAGGGGTCAATAAGCAGGATTTGCCAAATCAAATCTTGTTGATGTGAATTCAGAAATAATTATAAATTATAAAAAGTGCAATTTAAACTAAAAAAAGCATCTGTGGTCGACACTGACCACCGTGGGTTCTGGATCAGCCTGGAATTAATCGTCCGGAGGCCAGGTAAGGGTTTCTATAGGGGTTTTATTGCCCTTCCAACACACACACACAATTTACACTCAATCGGCTATAAATGGGCGCTCCGCTGCCGGCCTGCTCTCCCTCTGGCAGTCGTTCCGGGAAGTCCCCTCCAGGCCCAGCCGCTACTGCATAAGAAGGGAGATAGTAATTAGCAATGAGAGACACCTGTGCCAATTACTCTATTCCTGGCACTGTTCCCGTGAGCCACACCCACCCACCTTTCCCCTACAGCTGAGCAAAACCACACCCCTCCATCACAGCATCTTATGAAGAAAGTGATGCAATATCATTAACAGAAACTGGCATTTTATGTGCAACTAAACATGGCACAAAGCATCAGCAAATATATTTGCTAACTTAAGTCTTTTTACAAGTGAAAAACTACTAGCTAATAGAATAAAATAAATAAATAAATAAAAATAGACAGGCCACTAACTTGAAAACAAACCCAGAAACTATTAATGGAGAGCTCATATAATATCAGCTCTATACATGCAGAGAGAGAGAGATGCATGATAAAGTGATCCATACACAGAAAGAGAGAGCGAGACACATGAGAAAGCAATCCATAATACACACAGAGAGAGACGTACGAGAAAGCGATTCATATAGATTTTCTTTCTTTTTTCGTAGCCTATGCCAGCTGTCACTGGTTAACTACTGTAAACTCATCGCATCATCTGATGTGTGGCGCAATAATTATTCCCCCCATCCCCTTAATGAAATCGACCAGAGAACATGAATCAGGCCCACTCGGACTGAGCAAATAGGACAAAATTAAATATAAAATACTTTTTTTTTAATGAAATAGCGTATATTAGGAAGTGACTGCTTATACTAATTATTGATGATGTTGCATTGGAAATTAACTCATAGGCTATTTTGTGAAGCTAAGTAAGCTATGAGTAAAATGTATTGGAGGTCTGAAAATTCCACGGCACACTTGACATTGCCTCAAGGCACACCAGTGTGCCGCACACCGTTTGAAAACCTCTGTCCTAGATAAAAATGCAATACCAAGTGCGATTACATTTTCATGGTCTACCGACCTGTCAGTCATTCTATGAAAGCGGGACTGTTTCAGCACCAACTGGAACTAGCACTGTTATTTATTTATTTATTATTTATTATGACTTAAATGTTGCACCACATATATGAAAAAATAGGTTACAGTTGTTTTATAATTTTCTAATTTGAATTCAGATTTGAATATTGTCAACCATGAAGCAGGGCATGTCTTTGAAAATGAAATGTCAAAAGCTTTTTCATTAAAATTTTTGTATTGTCAGCAAATGTGCATATTAGTACAAGAAATTTCAAATACAAATTTGATTATTGCATTTAAATTTAAATTTTGACCCAAATAATGCATCCAAAAGTGGAAAATGAAAATACTATTGTGGGATTGCATTTTCATTTTCCAATTTGCATTAACACTTGAATATAGTTAACTGTACACTTCCATATAAAAACAGCTATTGGCGATGTATCTTGTATTTTTCCTATTCCCGTGGATAACTGGCCAAACGTAGACGACATGATGTCACGTGGAGTTTAATAGGTGAAGCATTTTCTTCTATCTAAAACATCAAAGGTAAACGTCAGGTGTTGGTGTCAGTCCCTCAGAATCAAAGAGCGAGGGCTTCTTTCTAGAGCCGCCATTTTGCACCGACATTCAACAATCTTACAGGGAGAAATCCATCGTAGAAGAGACAGAGAGACCAATTTCTCCACCAACAGTAGCCTCAATAGACCAGAATGCAATGCAGCCACAAGACATGTGTTTTCAGTAAGGGGCATGATCATAGATGCACCCCAATGTTCATGAACTAGTTGGCAAGCTCACTAGCCCATACACCCACCTTTGATTGAAAACAACAAGGTCACGCCCCTTCTCTGAGGGCTGTTGAAAGGCATTCTGAGAAACGTAGGAAATCACTAACTGAAGTAGAAGTAGACGAGGCAGGTTGACACACCAAAAATGTAAATTTCAACACTTGAACATCACAGATTGATGAGATTGAACAGTGGAAGAAGATCTGAGGGTGGTGTTTGCCTTTACTTAACAGCTAGAACTGATACTCATTTGTATGTGTATCTCTGCTGAGGAGCCTGTACAGTATCACATGTTGTTCCACCTTTACTGTAGGCTATCCCATGACAATTTTTGAAGCCGTTTTGCTCAATAGATCTTAGTTAGCTTTGCATAAAATCCTCTCCAGTACAGTTCTTCAAACTTTTTCCTTGAAGCGCATTGGAATGCATCACCAGCAGATTATAAGACCATTAGAAGTAGAGATTAACTGTTTTTACAATACAGTCATCAGACAAACATCAGAAAATTACATTCAATGTAATATAACTATACAGTTGTACCATAAAGTTTTCAACCCTTCAAATTTTTGGCACATTATATCATGCTTTGAAGCTTATAATTACACTCTATCTTCCTGTTTGATTTGTCATCATTTTGAGTCAAACTTTTGTGTATTTCTATTTAATTCTTTATTTTGTATTGTAGGACTCGCGACGGCAGCGTGCACTTCTGGGAGTGTCCCCGTAGCATCGCCAGTCTGCAGCACTTGTGCCGGATGGCACTACGGCGGGTCATGGTCACCCAGCAGGTGGAGGCACTGTCCATCCCCACCCCGCTACGCGACTACCTGGCCTACAAAGTCATCTAACCCCCCACCACCACCCAAAACCACTGCACCCGCTGCAGCATGCTGGAAAACCAATGAATCATTTACTTTTCTGAAAAAGCGTTAACTTTTTTCAGAGAACTTCTAGAAAGGAGGAAATAAACCATGACAAGAGGAAAACCAGAACTTGATTTGTTTGAAGCTCTAGAGCCCTGTCCCCATCTCAACTCCCACACACCATGCTGTTCTTGGTTGTTTTGTATATATATATTTTTCTACGTGCTTTAGTAAATGAGTGTGCTGGGCCTGGTACAGTGTCCATAGCTACAGGGTTATTTTGGGGGCCTGAGTCACCTACACCATATCGGTGTCACACATTTTCAGTTTCCAGTGCTGATGCAGCAGTTTCCTCTGCCAGCCACATACTGGTTCCAGCTGTAGAGAATCCAGCTCTCCAGACAGATCAGTGAACACATTAACGTTGCTATCTCTCTTCTTCTGACTTGAAATGGCTGTTGCACTTATCTGAGAAACTTTGCAATGATGCTGGCTCTTATGACGGGTGTTTTATTTTCTAGTGGGAGACAGGGTGAGCTAAAGGGAAGAAAGGGGTTGATGTTTGGGTTCGACCGATGTGGGGTTTTAAAGGCCAATACTGATAGTTTTGGATTGAAACTGCTGATATTTTGTGCTGATATTACAATAGCTTTAAATTTGACAATTTTCTTGTCAAAAAAATTCAAAGTATTCAGAGCTCCCCAGTGAAACCCATAATATTAAAATTATGTTATGTGGATAGTAGCTCAGATTTTTATTAAAAACCCAATATTGGCCTGATATATCAGCAACCTGATGTGTCAGTAACCCAATACTATACACTTTTCCTGTATAAAGGACAATATCCGCACCATTTTTGGGCAAACCAACAATTGGTCTAACCTTAATTGATGTGAGTGAGTTAAAGTCCCAATCCTGATTCCAAATGCAAGTGTAGGCCACCCACAGTACGGCAGAACATTGGATTACAGACATTTTCCCAAAAATGTTTGCCCATGTCCGTGTCCCCTCAGGGACAGGGGGCAAGGCCGCCCCCGCCCCCCATGTGCCTGGTTGAAGAGTCTAAACCCTCACTGCCCAGCTCCCACTGCGCTCTATCCTGCCCCCTGCAGGGCAAGGAGAGACCAGCGACGTGCTTCATTATTTCACACTATAGCAAAGCACCTCTGCCGCTAGCTTACTGCTGTCTATATTTTGTTTCTATAATGTGTACAAAAACTATGTATTGACAATACTATGTGTTTGTAAATATATATAATGCTACCAAGTATATAAACATATTAAAGTTTAGAGCGTTTTTAACTGCTTTTTGTTATCCATATCCAGTGCTTGTGTTAAACATTTGTATTTTTGTTTGTGCTTTTTTTAAATGTGAAACTGTATATGAATAACTAAAGATGTCTTATTGACCAGAATGACAGAATGATACAGATCTTCATGTTAGCCTTTGAACTGGATTCTAGATATAAATATGCACAGTTGTCCAAAATACCTCTTAAGATGCAGCATTTTCAGAATGGTCATTTGAAGAATAGTATATTTCTTGATTGTCAGTTCCAGTGTGTATACATGCCTTGTAAGTTTCTTTAGGGCTAATGATGTTAGACGCAAATGAGTGCCTGTGATTGAATGAAAGGAGATGTTGTCAAGAAGGAGAAATTAACGTATGGTGTTCTATTAAGTTTGTTTTGTATATATTTCTGTAGAAAGGAGGATGCAGAGCGGCTGTCAATTATTCTTGGCAATAAGTTATCTGTCAAAGTGCTGATGCCAAAGGTTCCCCTGTACTTAGTAAAGCCTCTAGGCTGGTAATCTGTAAATGGTTGGGTTGATGTGTCCTCATAACCTTTTGCTGAGAGATGAAGTATGTATGATGAATGGGCTGCAGTGTTTTGTTCTTCTACAAACAAAACCTCGATACGGGTTGCATTCAAACGGTGTTTGTAATCCCACAACCATTGCGATTGGAAAAACTCCTGCCTCATTTAGAAGCAGTATGAAGCGGTGAATATATCAATAATATATAATTGTATAAAGTTCTTTCATTTTTCTGTTAATGTATTTTTGCATTTGTAGTTTCAATAAAAGCGTTTTGGGAAAATAATAATGTGGTCATTTCTTTATCTGTAAGAAAGTCCGCTTTAGCAATGAGCCCTCAGACGACAGACAGCCTTGGTTTTGGCAGTGTGAATTTGTTGTTTTGTTTGACTCTGTTCCAGTGGTGAGCTCCTGTTTGGGACTGAGTCCAAACCACCAGCTGGTGAGAGGCCAGCTCCCTCCCACCTCAGGTTTCTCAGCTGTGGTAACACTCTTTGCAGGGATCTACGACCTAATCAGTCCTCTGGTAGACTGATAGAGAGGGGACAGACCTGAACAGCTCTCCAAACCTCCAGCTCTACCAAAGTTATTGGGCAGAAAAACATTTGAATGTGGTAACAAAGCTTTGAACGATGTCCAAGGTTTGAACTGAGACACTGATAGCAAAGTATTCTTTAACTGTGTCTGCATTGTATTACGAAGTGTCACTTTTGTGAGTCACTTGTATCTCACTTTCAGTAACAAGATCGTTATGTTCTCTGGTAAATGTGTATCACACATTCAGAGTAGACTACATAGTGAATAAAAAGTTAATTACCGGTATTCATTTTCCAAGAAAGGCTTTTATTCGAGTGGTACATCACATGCATATTGTTTTGCATAAATACTGCTGAATTTCAGCTCTGAAATATTTTACCACCAACCCTTTGACCCATTACTGTGGAGGGAAATCTGTGTCAATAATCACAAATATATGTAATGAAATGAATAAAAATATAAATGGAAAAAGACAAATACTACAATCCACAAATATGTATTAAGATTGCGTAATGCAAAATACAGAAAGAAATGTATCTCCATCCACAAATAAATGATTTGTTTCTTGTGTTCATCAACGGACATTTAAATTGTTGAATCTGCATTTGTGAATTGAACTACGCGTGTGTATCGGCTCACATTTACATTCTTCTTTTTATTGCGCCTCCATGTGACTCCACCAGTTGAAAAGGGCCAGGGCTGCATTTCCCAGATCCGCTAAGGTATACCTTAGCGCTACATGCGTCATTAAATCTACCTTAAGGTCTTCCTTGAGTTGCCGAGCTGTTTCCCAGAATCGCTCGTAGCGAAGGTATACCTTAACGAAGGAAGATTTCT
>OMLI01022361.1:0-13221 GCA_900302605.1 Rondeletia loricata
ATGTGTAAATCATCTCAACCTAAGTGTTAAAATACTTTTTGCAAATAAAAATCATAATAATAATTAAAATAAAGAATTGCTGCGGTAATGACATCTTGTGGTGTCGCGCCACGCATGCGCTGACGCTGCTCTCCCTATCTGGTGCTGTTAATGTTGTAACGTTCCAAGTTAGATGCCCACAATGGGAATAAGCCCTTGGGCTTATTGATGTTGTGTGTAAGCACTGGGGTTAGCAATACAAATTCCAATGTACCTGTACTTGTACTTGTTACAAATGGCAAATACAACTCTTGACTCTTGACACAATGTTAATGGTAAATGTTAATAATGTGACATTGAAGAGTGTCACAGATGACTTGACCTTTGACAGCTCCTCATACAATTTGGCCCCATTCTGTATGTCCATCCCCTTTGCCACTAGGGCATCCGCCGTCCTCTTTACTGCTGCACCCACACCATCCGCTGGCCCCTTGCCGTGGCCTGCTTCAAGGAAATTCCATGTTACTCGTTTAAATCCCATCTTGAAGGGCTCTGTCGACAGGAAGAAGAATTTCTTCTTGGACCATGTGAAGTACTCTAGCCCTGGGGTTATTCTCCTGCAGATGGTGCAGAACAGGTCTGAGATGTGCCCATATGGCCGAAGGGTCATGGCGGAAAGAGGATGACAGAGTGCAATATGAAGATTGTGCTCCCCTGGTGTAGGCCACAACTGTGTGTAGGCTCACCTGTTGATGAGAATCCCCGAAGTGCACTGCCTGTATTTCACTTGCATATTTGCAGAGGTAATTTTCTGCAAAATCAACATGCAGTAACACCTCGTCTTCGGTCAGATTCTCCTTAAGCTTTCTCAAGGTAGCATACTGGTGCTTGATGTTGTAAGTGTGCCGTCCCATTTCTGCCTGCAGCAATTCGGAGAAGTCATCAATGAGGATTTTGAGGGTTCCATAAACGCTTTGTGTTGCCACTGATGCCACCATGTCTGACTCCCCTCTTCAAACGGCAGAATTTTGAGTGCTTTCTTCCTGCACATGGAGCATTCCATGTACATGCACTCTTTTGATGGAGTACAACACATGGATCAAGTCTTCAACCTTGCTGTCCGCCATGAACTGTGCATTTTCACATAGCTTACAGAGACATGTTTCCCTGTCTTTTACTGATGGATGTACAACCCAAAAGGGTTTTCTCCTTCAAAACTCACTGTATGAGATTTTGATGTTTGGCTTCTCTGCTTTGAACTTCAGGTGTAGATTCTTAAGAGAATCGGAGAGTAGGCTCTTCTGCATTTTCAGTTGCTTTCTAGTTATTGTGTCCCGTTTTCCTGTGGTGCCACTGTTATTTCATCAGCTTTGGTGATCACATTTGATTGTTGTTTTCTGTGATAATCCAGGGAGTTTGGCCTTTTTCGGTTTGCTCTCATCATCTTTTGTGAGTACCCGAACTCTTGATGTGCATATTTTCAGAGCCGGTATTTCTTAATGACCTTTCCTGCAATCACTTTTGAAAGGATCTGCTTTTCCTTGGGGTTGGTCAATGACCTGCTACGCTCTTTCAGCTCTGCCATAACGACATTATGGAACAGTAAAACCCTTCTAATTTGGCTTTGGGATGTGCAACTCTGGTGGCGGGCTTTGGTTTGGGGTGATTCGATTGGGTGCATCTTCTTTGAAAGCCTGAAACAACGCTTCCTGTATTTTTCGACTGAGGCCAATGCCTTCTTCAACTTGGACTTTGCATCTGTGAGTTCTTTGTACATCTTTGATTGCCTCTTTTTCACTTTTTCACACCCCATCTTCTGAGCAGCTACCACATTAGGTGAGACACCAGCAGGTCCTTGAGTAGCAACAGGTAAGTCATAACCAGCTTCATTCACAGGTAAGGCCTCTGGGGATAGTGGTGGTGTGTTCGTAGCAACAAACTGATTTGAGGCCTCCAGTATTTTGTGTTTTGCCCTCTGGTTTCTTTTATTTATCCTCCACTGTCTTCTTTTCAGATTTGTCTCTCTTTTCGTCAGTTGGGAGACACTCTTTATCTGCCCATTACCCTTTATTTTTTTGTAACGCTCTTTTTCCTTCCGGAGATACGCCGGAGATCTGTCCGGGTCTTTTCTCATTTCCTCTCTGCATTTCCATGATCTTATTGTAGATGCATTTGGTCTCATCTAGGGTTGAAAAAATGACATGTTTATGTTTAGTTTACAATAAACTTAATATTTGCAATATAATATATAACTCAGCATTCACAGCAGTGTGTGTGTGTGTGTGTGTGTGTGTTTCAGAGCCTGTAATGAGAGCCGAGTAAAAGTGACAGTCTGGAGGAGAACGGCTTGTCACTAAAACAGCTTCACACACACATACACACACACACACACACACACACCAGCAACAACATCAATTTGAATTTGTCTACCGCGACACAAGGTCTTTACCGCGACACTTAAAGGTGCTGCGGTAAAGACATGAAATTTTTGCTAATATCGCAGATAAATGTCAGCTAGCAAGGTCTGCTATGTTAGCTTTGACTCTTAGCATCTAATATACATGAATTCAACAGTAATATTAATTTATTTTTAAAATGTAGTTCAAAATACACAATTACTAAGCTGTATGGTAAGGACACACAATAAATACTTCAGAAGAAAAGATGATCTTTACCTTGTTTTTCTTGATCTTGAGGGTCACATAGTGTGGGTGGCCCAACTTGTCATCCATGTGCTCACTTGCTAACTTCTGTTTCCATAGAAACTAGATGTGTTTGGCTTTGAAAAAAATGTTTACTATGGCATTTGTTCAGTGTCGCGGTAAGGACTCAGAAGTGTGACACAGATGTATTTAGATGAAAAAATCATATAAATGATCAGTAAGCAAACAAAACGTTTTATATGGTGTAAAGTAATATTTATATGAAACAATTGTAATTGAATTAGCTCATTTTACGTATCAACATTGAGACCACAGTTGTGGGACATGAACAAAAGTGCCTCAGAAATGTTATTAAATCACATTATTTAGTAATTATTTTGTATGTCAAGATGTGTAATAACACTGTGTATATATTTATAAAGCATCATATGAAAAATTTTAACATAAATCCAAAATGTCACTGCTGGGACTTGTAAAAATGCCCGTAGTTGCATAAACACTCATATTCAATCACATTCATTCAAAAGTATACTTAAAATAAGATTTTTATGCCCCACGATGATTGGCAAGTCAGGCATATTGTGTTGCAGTTACAGACAAGGAAAGGCAATCTTCCAGAGTCAGACCTTAATCCTCCTATCCTGCCAAATAAGATATTTAGTTCATAAGACCATAGTTCTTCTGATATTAGTCTGGTGTGTTGCTCCCCCCCCCTCACCCATCAGCATTATATTTACAGCACATTGTCCACAATATGACGATATATGCATGATATGAGCAGAGAGATTAAAGGAGGACTGCGGTGTGATACGATGACAGCCTATGTAATGTGAGGGAAGGGGACATCATTTTGATTATTTTGGCAAAACCATACAGTACCAACTCTCATGACCAATGTTTTATGGAGTACGGTGCACTTCTACAGAGATACAAAAGCAGCTAACATGATTTAGATCTGCTGCCTAATGTCTTTATTTTTTACAGCAAGATGTTTAGTCATTTTTTTTTGGTCTCTATGAACACATGAGAGCGTGTTTAAGTCTTCCAATTGTCCAGGAAAGGGAGGATTTATTGAGTTACTTAAAAAAACACTGAACAAACCATCTTAAATTGCCGTGAGATAGGCAACTTGACTGAAGGTCACATTTGCATACAAATCTCTATTGACTTCTAACCTCGACAAAGACGGCTCTGAGAAGTGAGTATTCCCACTGACAGTGGCAACATACTTGAGCGCTGGCAAGGAAGCCCTTGGCTGTGTAACGACTCCTAGTAAAGCATTTTGTCACACATGCTGAAGCTCCTTTTTCCCCTGACAAAAAGCTTTCCCTATTCTACAGAGGGCTAAAGGCATGCACACGAACAATGACAAAAAATGCCTTTGGTGCAGAAATTCACTATACTGTGACCATTAAATCTGAAATACAGGAAATTGCAAACACACCTTTTCAAAATGTCTCTGCAACTGAAAAATGGGGCATTGATGACAAATGCCCTCCATCTCTTCTTGACAAAATTAGAACCTGCAGTTGAGGTGAAAAGCCTGAAATGTGTTGGCTTTTGAATAGCAGCCCATAATTCTCCAATACTTTAGATTTTTCTTGCACATATTCTGGGCTTCCTGGAATGAAACCTTCTGGCCCCCACAAGCAACATGTGACCAACTCCATTAGTATAATCATAGACCTCACCCATGGTAGTTATCAGTGGGTCATGCCCCATTATAAATACAGTTTTCTCTATTCACACACACACAGTGATTCCCAGCGGTGTTTAAGAGTAAGTGATTTATTTGATTGGGTTTCCCCTCTGGCAGTACTGCCTGGTAGATGGGAACTGCTACCGTGCTCCTGATGAAATTTCCTGCAAGTATAATCTCACCTTTCTCTTCATGCAACACCTTGACAAAGACCTCGTCTACCATGTTTTTTTTGGTGATGAAACTAAAGAGTACCATTCAATAGATTTACAGAACTACTTCAATGGCTTTGCAAAAGGTGAAACTAAACATGTTCGTTAGGATCCAAAATTGTCACCCATTTGATTTGTGCTGTCATGAGCCTGATAGCCAGTTTGCTTAACCCTCAAAAAACATCTTATTAAAAATGCAAAGGGCTGGCTTCTGTAACATGACACCTTCAATGTTAACCTGAAGAGAGTCAGACACCCGCATCTATGCATATCCCATTAATCTTGCTATAGTGCCATCCTCTTTCTTACCTTTAAATATGCATTAAAAAGATTGGAGTGATTGAGTATATTTGGCATATAAAAGATACGGGCTCATCATTAAAAATCCATGTAGGCCCTTTAAAGCTGAAGAGAAGTGATTTCATGCTTGGCTGCATCGTTTCGTAGGTGCTACACTCCACCACCACCACCACCCTATAACACACACACACACACACACATACAAAAACACACAGCATCAGACGGCGACGTCCTTGGTTCTGCCTCCCCCGTGCGAGGCTCGGCGGGATGGATGTGGTGTCTGAACTAATGGAGCAGGGAGAACACAGGCTGGCTGTGAATAGAAGGAGGTGGAGGAGAGATCAGGGTGCTCTTGAAGCCTCTCTTTGCATTCGCACAACGGCGAGTTACCTATATCATCATGGTTTTGGGGAGCAGAATCACCTAGAGTAATATTTAGCGGGGACGGCGAAGACGAAGATCACCTGGATCCTCCTCGGACGCTAGAACATGAATAATTTCCCTCTGTACTATTTGGGCTGTGACTTAAAGGTCCCTTCCTTTTGTTTATGCGTGGCTTCACGAGCATCGACTCATTTCTGAAAATATGCTGTAAAACTCGACTTGTGCGCTAATGACACAAATGTGCCAAAAAGTCCCATAAAGAACATCTGCGGTTCCATAACCATAAAAACATTTTGCCTCTGATTAATGTGGTATTCTTAGGCTCATGGCTCTCCTTAGCAGACCACCAGACGAGATGTTCAATCAACTATGCATGACTTGACCTTAATGGATTTTTCACTGGGAGGCTTGGGCTGGTTATTAGGGAACCAGCTCATGTGGAACAACCTTGGCCCCTTGGGAGGGGAATTACACTAGTTCTGAGGAAACCCACATTATGGCATGAGGAGAATAGAGGAAAGCACCACTTCCTCTTGGCACTCCTACATGTTTCAGTTTCAAATGTGCCAGCTGCGTGATCTCAAAAGAAAATGTTCCATCTGCTGGTTGATTAGAAATTCAGTGTATTTCTCTTTATTTTATGGTTAGCTGTTAGTTACTGTCAACATATTGATCATGGTGGCATTCATTTATCTTCAGTAATACAGTGTTTAAGGTGATCTATTGTAACGTATTGGCCTACTTGTCACATCCTCCCATTATATGTAATTATAGAAATATGGTCATGATTGTCTTAATTTACCAACACATGTGTATGAATGAATAGTGTTTATTAGACCTCATGCATTTAAAAAAAATTATATTTAAAATGTATATAAATAAATTAACTTGAACTTGAAATGGTTTCCCTGTGCATGTTGTTGAAATCCTGACCATCACTGCAGACCCAACCAGGGCCTTGATCATCAGGCTCTGTTTACCCTGTTCTGTTCAAACACATCGGTAAATAAACACACAAAATGGACCTGTGTTGAATTAATTTTCTCCTCCAGCTGTGTCCTCTAATTGGGATAATAAGCTGAAAGGTTATCAACACGCCATGAGGCAACAACATTATTCAAGCACCTACCTGAATCTCTGTTTCCCCTCTCCTCGCTTCCTTTAACAGTATTTGAGTGGGTGTGCGTGCGTGCGTGTGCCGGAATATGGGAAATGACACAAAATATATATATATTTATACCCAAAGCACTAAAGTCTCGTCAGTTGTGTTTTGACATTTCTCTTGAAGCAGCCTCAATAGTTCACCCGCAGCATTGTGTTCACTGTCCTGTGAATAGCTATCGACAGACACTTCTGTCAGATGAAGAGTTACTAATATGATAATAGAGACCACACAAAATGAGGTACATCTTTTATGAAATGGCTCAGACTAAGCTCAATTGCATTACACGATACAGAATGGAGACTTGCAGGCATCCCCCTGCCGCTGTAATTATGCATCGCAATGGTGCCAATGCATTTAAAGCGGCCACATTATTACAACTGACACTAGACTCATCTCTTCATCACTTATTCAGTGCAAGGCAATTTTCCAAGGGTTCCCCAGATGGTTATCAATTTAATGCAAATTGGAAAAGAGATTCAGTCCAGTCAAGCTCAAATTGATATCTTCAAGTCATAGGTTGAATAGTTATTTGAAAGCCTGGGAGAAAAGTATGGGGTCTTGGTTTCATATCTGTCTGACAAAAGTGACAAAGAAAAGAGATATTTTTCACGAAGGATGACAAAAACATCCTAGATGGCTTTTATGGAACCATTTATTCCACATTAACATCACCCACACTTTTAAGGGTTGCCTTTGGTTGCGTTACAAGTGGCCATTACGGCTTTCAAAGACAGGGACCTCTCGCACGAGGACCGTCACTTGATACGAAGAGCTTTTGTCTTCTGATCTTTCTGTCTAAACACAGTGTTTGAACCCTAAAACAAACATATCACGCAGGGTTAAATAAGCATGTGTCCAAATAACAGATCGAAGCTTGTTTGAAATGCATTAACAATGCACGCATCAAGTGTATTCACTCTGCTTACTTTCAGCAGCCTATTATTAAAACGTGATGTTGAATCCTGCCGTGCCATACAGATCTTCATGAATACATTTGACTTGACCTGACTGGACTACTGCTTCACAGACTGACTGACATTCAGTGTTGCGTGGTAATGCATTACTGTAATATTACTACTTTTCCTAGTAATGAGTCTTGTACCAAATTACTCAAAAAATAAGTTGTTACTTTTGTTATCACCCCCTCTATCAGATTGAAAGAGAATTATCAAAAAATGCAATATCCCACCACCATGCCTCAATTATTTTTCCTCAAAATTAATATACAGCACACTCTAGCTACCCTAGATGAGAAATGGCAAAAAAGGACTTTCTCCAGGTGGAAGTATTCCCACTACTTATTATTGAGTGAAAGTGAAAGCCGTCTGGTTCCCTGGTCATTCTGACTTATCCTCTTTTTTTTTTGAAGGCCAAATTATACTTCTGCGTCGAAGCTACGCCGTTGCACCGCCGTTGAGACCTAAGGTGGTGCAAGCATTTATAGTTCTGCGTTGGTGAGGTGTCGTACAAATTTATATAGGCCTATTTGCAAACCTCCTCAACTGGTCTCTCTTCGATCTGCTCCATGTTGTCTTCACTATCGGCGGACATCAACCGGATACAGGTAGGAGGAAATACGAAGCAGGCTAATCACAGTTCTTACGGTCTTGTGTCGCCCTACGCTCAGTTAAATTTTTAGAGAGGTGCACATAAGCTACGGCGGGAGCTGTGTGTCACTGTGATACAGGAAACTTAGCCCTAGTCTCTAACTCTCTACTCCAAAACACTCTTGAGTTGTAGCTTGAGAAGAGCAGCTCAGTTTTCACCGGGGCGTCATTGGACAGGAGGGACCGCGCTGCTTCCCAATCTTGGCCGCTTGATGGGAGTGCCACTGAAATAACGTAGGCGTTGTCCCGATAGATGATTGACAAGTGATCTCCCTTCCCAAATATTAAAACACAATGTAACGTCTTCCTGCGATTATTTCAAACTTGACGAACAGTAGTTGTGTATTAACACAGGATGGTTTGCAGCCTAGTTACTTTCATCTGCCATGGACGGAAGGCTGCACCTGATTGGTCGAACGCAGCATGTCTGTCCTTGGTTTCTGTCACCGGTTTTCAAATTGGAAAAACATGGCGGCTCATTCGGAAACGTTCTCTTATTTCACCTAAACAGTCCACCGAAATCTGTTTCTGAAAATCATTTTCGATCTACAACGGCTAGTTTAAAAGTTTGTTCACGAGGGTCGGGAGTTTAGAGAGGCGGCGAGTCACGCTGGACGCCATTGCTTTGCATAAAGTAGACTAGACCTCAACTTAATGCAAATGAGGAGAGGCCAATGTGCCACACCGTCTCTAGAAACTCGCTGCGGCGCTACCAGAATCCATTGCATTACATAGAAAATGAATGGGAAGCGTGGGAATGACGGAACCTGTGAAAACATACCATTAACTAGCTAACTAGCCAGCATGCTAATTTAGCAAAACAATATTAACATGCAGGTACTAGCCACTACTAATGGTAGCTTCTACTAACTAGATACATTAGTGTGCAACGACAAGACAGTGATGGTTAACAAGGTGACATTATCTACCTATAAACACAAAATCGATTAGACTCATTAGTGGCGAAATGATCAGTTCCCAGTCAGAAACAACACAGATACTTAACCGTGTCTATTAAATTCTGTTGAGACGACCAAGTTGTACATTCAGAAAGGCAATCAGCTGTTCACAGCTATTGTTGCCCAAGAGCTGAGGACCTCCAACATGGCCGCCAGATCGTGCGTTACATCACCTGAAAGCACACGTTTAGTCTTCCATATATATTGTTGCTGTTGACATATGCATATGCTGTGACGTGATCAAACAGGCAATGTCTGGCAATGATCTGTAAGGTGGTTTGTTAGTATGGGGGTCATCACACCATCTCACATGACCCCCATACTAATACTGTAAACTGTAGCTAAAATGCTCCTGTGCATACCTGCACATACTATGAGGGTAATGAGGATAGGGATTTATTTCTCTTCTCCTTTTTGTTTCAGTGGTACTGCATGATGAAACACTGGAGACTCTGCTGAGAGCCTGAGAGGTTTATATTGATGCAATGACTATAAAAGATGCCTTACCCTTTGCTTTGATTTATTAGCTACTGTTCAACGTAACTGTACCCACATTTGAAAGGTACATATTGGTCACAGTCCACTATCGATTTTTCTACAGTTAAATGGATGGCTTTGTTTAGCAGTGAAAAAGTGAACAATCTTACCCGCGCCAGCAAGCTGTTTAATAGTCCCAAATCTATATTTCATTAAAATGATGACACATGGCACCCCTAGCCCTCCCTAACTCCTGTTCTATTGATCTCAAACAGTTTGGGCCTTGTAGAGAATAATAAATCGTCCGAGCGTCGGTTCAAAACAGTCACCTTCCATTATACATGTAATGAACCACAGGAATTACGCGATGACATAAGGGAATTTGAGGTCACCCTGCCATGAATCGTCTATCGCTCAAAATGTGTTATAGCGCAATTTTGTCCTCATTATTGCAATGCACAACAGATGGACAGTAAATACTATCTAGGAACGTTCTCATACGATATATGTTCTCGTACGGCAGAAGAGTTGTCGGACAAACAGGAGAATCAATCTCACTTAGCTGCTCATACTTCTTCCATTTTCTGAGGACAACAAAGACAGCACTACAATCAATTGTATTCTCTCTGTCTCTTTTTCTCTCACTCTCTCTCCCACACACATACACACTCACACATCCACACACACTCCACTGCTCACACATACCATGAACTGTGATAAGCGTCTGAGGGAAAATCCCTGCTTTATAGGCACGCAATACCTCGTCATTCATGAAAAGATGCACCACGTTCCACACAGGAATGACCTTTACTGTCCCTTACCATGTACTCTGTAGCCGATGGGAAGAGGCAGCAGCACTGGTCTGTTTCCTTCTTTTTACTTTCACTCAATTAAACCCCAGTAAGGGGCTCGAAGAGCTCAAAATGGGAAGAGAGAATGTTTCTGTAATGAGAACCTGTTGTGTTTATGATAAATACCGGCCAATCTGTCTGCTTCTGGAGGTTTGACATTTGGTGTTGACCTTATCCCGTATTAGGCTGTTTGTTTTTCTGACAGAGATGGATAAGGGTGCTTATTCTCATGTCATCATATAGAATGATGCTGGTTAACACGGTGTCCTTGTTAGGGCAAAGCATATTCACATTTACATGTTTCACTGGGACTGTCACATTTGAGGTGAACTCACAATGAGCAGGGTCCGCTCTGAAACAAGCCGGCCATCGGGGAAATAATTTGACTTCACTTTTGCTTTGCATTGTCACTGAATCTAGTCTGAAATGTCAATGTGTGATGTAAAGTAATAATCTGTGACATTTCCATATAAATAAATGTCAATTTTGCTACTCTCTATTGCTGATTGATATAAAACAATAGTGAGTCAACCTATAGCCAGTTCATGAAAGCTTTTACATTTGCTGTTCTAAACACCCGGTGATGGTAGCTCTTTCCTGGGTGATGTGTTTTATGTTAATTCATATGTTAATATATTATTTCTAAGTTATGTTTATATTTGTATATTATATTTATTTATAATATTAATATATCTAAGTCAATAAATGCAATTTATTCTGCACAATGGCTAGAAATTCATTTGGAAGCTATATCTCAAAAACTAAACAAATACGCATCAGGGAGCAGTCAGTATTCAGAGTAATTTTCCTCTAAAATAGTCTGATTACCTACATTTAATAATTTATCACACACCAAATAATCATTAGTCATTGCTCCACTTGTCCATATAAGCTGGTTTGGACGTTTTGGTGGCAAATGATATTAGATGCAGGGACTTTGTCATAGCTTAGGGTTTAATTAATTGACGCCCCTGCTGTGAGAATTATTACTGGTTACGTTTGTCTTCTATCGGTCAGGGTTAATGTTTTCAATTTGCTTGTGGTTTGCTGTGCTTGTGAAGCTGTCTGAATCATAAACATTTCTCTTTTGTTGGGAAGAGCACATTACAAGGCCTGTACTTCCACCTGAACCCTGGCTTTCATTCCAGAAAGGACCAGGTGTGAATTAAACGGGTGCAACAGGATAGCTTCCTGTGAATAAATGCATTTTGATTATGAGCAAACATTGCCCTCCTTTGGCCCTCATTATGCAAATTAGGAATTGTATTTTAGGGGAAGGGATGGAGGGCGAGGGTGATTTGTTTGCAAGAGGACTTTGTGCAGCCTGGCAGTCATATGCTGTTGATTAACGGACTAATGGACAGGCAGCAGAGTGGGGTGAAGTAATTTCATACCAATCACTATTCATTACTTAATGAGAGATGATGACTCGGGGCACTCTCCAACTCCAACAGCAGCAAAAGGCAAAGTTGATGAATCGTAATTTAAAAAATCATATCATTATTTACCTCTTTAAATTCACTAGGGCCAAGGAACATAATTAAGAGGCGCATGGGACAAAGACGGGACATTTTTTTCACAGAAAGACAATCATTTATCAAGACCTAATAGGATTTTTGTTTAGAGCTTAGGCCGTCGTATTTACCTGTTGAACCAAAGCATAATCAAATCAAATAAACTGATCTACAATATATTTCATTTTTGTAATGTATGAACTAGATGAATGAACTAGAATGTCTTTTTAACGATTTCACTTAATTAAATCGCACAGATGTTTATTTTAATGACGTATTGTTTCTGGACTTTGTGCACTGGATAATGAACTTGCTGTAATCTTAAGGCAATGATACATGGGAACATATTTGAGCTGCTGAGACGGACAATATTGTCTTTCGCAAATGGATTGGTAAATGGAGCAAAGCTAAGCATGCAGAGGAAATAACCTTAGCATACGTAGCTGATCTTTTCTTACATTCTGATTGACAAGTTCTTATACAATAGTCTCAGTCCTCTGGTTATGCTACAGTATGTGTTTTGTAGTGGAAGCTGTAACAAAAGCCAATCAAAGACCATACAAATGTACCATTTTATATTTGGTGCATTACAGCTGCGATAAAAAACAATAATATGTATTTTCATTAGCACGAGTGACTCATAAACCAAGAGGATACTGCTAGATTCAAAACAAAGTTGCTCTATTCCTGTATAGATTTAAAATTTCACCTGATGCTTTTGATTCTCGCACCAAAACTCAACTATTAATGTGCCATAAACCATAGAGTTGTTTTTTGTTTTGTTTTTTACTAACTATGTGGTAGTTTTTATAGGTTTTAGGTAGCTATGTGGTAGTTTTTATAGGTTTCAGGTAGCTATGTGGTAGTCTTATGTTTTTGTAGGTGTTTATGTAGCTTTGTGGTGGTTTTTATATGTTTTTATCAGGGTTTTTTTGGTAGCTATGTTACTTCAACAACTAAAGCACATAATCATCAAGATGAAGCGCAGAAGTGCATATGGCCAAATAATGTAATCCATGTGGTTGAAATTATTCCTCATTTGAACGTTCAATTAAATATGCTCTCTCATTCTCCTCAGTGTTGATCTATCATTACTGAACAGGTGCTGTTTGAATAGAGAACTGTGTAAATTTTGGAGCTTGGTTAATATTTCCTCTCCCTTGACGGTGTGTGTGTGTGTGTGTGTGTGTGTGGGGGGGGGGGGGGGGGCGTGTTTGTGGGTGTGTGTGTGGGTGTGGTTTTGTTTGTGTGTGTCTGTGTGTGTTTGTGTGTGTGTGTGTGTGTGTGTGTGGGTGTGTGTGTGTGTGTGTGTGTGTGTGTGTGTGTGTGTGTGTGTGTGTGGGTGTGTGTGTGTGTGTGTGTGTGTGTGTGTGTGTGTGTGTGTGTGTGTGTGTGTGTGTGTGTGTGTGTG
>OMLI01022361.1:14312-24582 GCA_900302605.1 Rondeletia loricata
GCATCCTACCAGTTCCAGCAGGTAGCCTTGCTCTGCGAGGGTTTAGGATGAAGGTACGATGAAGCCTGCAAAGAACAGACCAAAGCTTTCCGTTCTGCTGATTTTTAAAATCCCTTTCATCCTTCATAATGTCGGCTATCCCTCCCTCTTCGCAAAGCTCTCTCTCTGCTGGATCTCCCCACTGAGGCAGGGTGAGGCCTCATGTTTAAATCTATCAGCATTTGGGCCAATATCTCCATTCCTGTTGCAAGAAATTCTGCCAACAATACAAACTGTTCTGTTGAAGACTAACATCACACCACTACCAAAGATGACATTTAAAAGTAATCCCTGGTCAAATCTTTTGTCTCGACTATCTTTCCCGCTAAACCACATCTGCGGCCGATTAAACGGCTCAGTAGTTTTAAAAATGAGCTCGAAATCATATTACTTTTTATTAATAGACTTCTCCTTCACACTCTGAAGAGAGAAACTATATCTGTAAAATGAAAAGGATGAATAGCCAACTTCTCAACTCAATGCAATTCTGAAATTTAATCAAACTGCCAATTAACTGTATTAGCAGGGGAGGCTACATGTTTGGAATTGATGGATCCTAGTCGCTCCTCTTCCTCTCCTTAATGAAACCGTAAGGCAAGTGAAGTCTTCTGAGGATGACCTTCATCTACTAATCTGCTAATTAACTTTGAATTAGACTTTGATGCTTAATTATTTACCTGCATATGTGCAGCAAAATATTCATAGATTATGAGGGGAAAGCTAAAATAAAGATGTGTAAATGTGCGTAGCCTGTCCATGGTTTATTGTAGGGTCTGGCAGTCAATGGATCACAATGGAAATAATAGGTGTTTTAAAGCTGCACATTGTTATTATATCAAAATACACCCGTCTCATCAGCCTGAATCACTAAGTGGGGCTGCAGCAGAGAAGAGCGTCCCATTTTCACTAATTGAGACGCTGTAGATTCATCATATCTGTTCAAATGACATTCTGGTATCGGGTATCTACACTTCTCTGCCCAAAGGAAATTATGAATCGAAACTGAGTGAGTACTCCGTCCAGAGAAAGCTGGACTCACCAACGTTAGATTTGTTTCCTCTCTCGTCCCTTTGGTATCCTTTGGGATAAAGCATCACAGACCGGCCGGGTTGGTAAACATGAGTGAGCTGTGAGACGTTTACTGACGTTACATTACAGGATTTCTGGGCGTTAACGTTCAAATATGTCGAACAGTTACGTCTCGCTGCCATTTGGTGCCACCAACATGCAAAGTGGCCTAGTGCAGCTTTAAGTAACATCTTATGCTATCCTACAGGGTCAAATATACATGAATTGGTTGTTTTATCACGTATTTTTCCATTTCCATGGGTGCTCCAGGAGTGTATAGGTGAGTTAAATGAGTTTACACCTTGGCAGCTTCTGGACTGCTGGAGAAGAAAAAGGGTGAAATGGCACTGAGAGAAACAGAGTAAACAAGAATGTAGTCTGGAGGACAAATGTCATGCCAGAGAGGCATGTGATTCTGCTGTGTGATGTTCAGGGGCTGCAGAGGAGGATCACAGTGGGCCTCTGACATGTGAAGACTGCGTCGTAATTCCCAAGAGTCCCCCCACCACCGCTCCAGTTCCAGAGACAGATCCTTACTCGGCAATATTGGAAGAAACCACGGAGAAATTAATGCATATGCGTGCGCGTGCAATGGAACATAAGTACGGAAATTCTGTGACGTCGGATTGGGATACATTTCAGAAAAGCACACCATACGCACTTGTCACTGAGTGGATTATCCCGAGATATGACGGGATCAAGGTTAATCTGTCGTTAAAAATGAAATGGATTCAGAACATATCGGGACACAATATCTGTGTGCGGTTTTGCCAATGCAGCATATTTAGTTGTAGGGAGAAAGGCACTTACTTCAGAGTCCAGACGTAAAGCCTATGGATATTGCTCCAGTACAATATATCCCTTTCACCTTCCTCCATAGTGTTTCTTTTGTATGATAGCGAGTGGACCTTTGTGAGGATCATCCATCATTACATGGGATTACCATTTCATTGCATGCTCGAATCTTTTAGGATTACAGGGAGATTACTTCATATTTTTAAAACCCCAGTGCCAGATCTGCTAAAACTTGTGATTACTGTGTATCCTTGATTATTCTAATAGTCACGATCTCTCAGAGCCTCCAGCTACTTTTCAGTGACAAAATGAAAACATTTTATTTATCTGCATAGTTTTCCCCTCTGTCTCATACTGTCGCTCATTCTGTCTCCCTGAGGCTTTGAGGGAGATACAGTTGCTCTGCTATGTAGGAAACAACAAATCATTAACAATGCAGGGAGCTATAATGAGTAAATGTGAAGGTCATGCTCTGGTGACATTGTCGTTGTAGTACTGGCATATTACATGGATGATGAGGGTGAACAAAACTACACAATGTCACATGGAAATCCAGTGCATTGTCACCAAACAGGCACATGAGGCTAGATTCAGATGTGTGTAGATGTCAAATGTAATAATGTATTATATGCTATATGAAACTGTAATGTTAAACTTACTACTTGTAAGAAATAGGTCTCTCTCTCTCTCTCTCTCTCTCTCTCTCTCTCTCTCTCTCTGAACAGCCTCTCATCCCCCCCACAGTATATCTGGTTTCAGAATTCACTGACCTCTACGGTTACAGCCCACGCCAAAGGAGAAATGATATGGATGTGTCTGTTGGAATACGTTCACCAGCAAAACGGCAAAATTGGCGGGTGTTGCCGGAATCACTTTGGAAGTTGGCACCGAGCACCGAGCACCGAGCACCAGAAAAGGTTGGTCACCTTGAGAAGGGAGACAGATTGTGGCGAAATGAAACTTCAGGCAACGGCCTCTGAATGGGTTTCCAAAAGCTGAGATGCATTATATGTGTAGCTTTGGAGGATCGGAAGTTTTTCCCTGTTCTCTAACTCCTGACACGTTATTGCCAGTAAGGATGCTACAGTAAATGTTAAATGTCTCTGGATCAATACCGTGGCCCATAGCTCGGCACTGTACCGAGTCTTTCACACTGCACTCCTCATTAGAGATGTGTCTGACCTATAGGCTTACATCACCTCACTGGCTACAGAGATACCTGGCCTGCTTTCAGCACCCACACACATACACACACACACACATGCACGGCACTGCAGCTCATCATTCCACTTCTGCAAATGTGCACAAACAGGATCTGCCTAAACACAGCACAATAACAGTGCAATCTATCACGGTATAACGTGAACAGGCTGGCAAAGGGTATTGTGTAATACTGTTACTCATATTACTGACAAAATGGCTTCATTGCTAAATCATTTAATAATAACCACAGCCTTGTCTCACATGACGGGCATGAACAGAGGGTTGTAGCGCCATCTGCTGGACAGACTCATCATGACTGAATATCAATGGCAGGGGGAGAGATGGGGGAAATTATAGAATTGGGAGAATATGATGAAATGACGTTTTTATATTGCACTATATGTGAGCCTCCATTTATTGCTGATTATCACTAGGGATGCAAGCTGAATGACTCCTATTTCAATTAGGAGAGACTAATTGAAGTTTTATTGCATGATTGAATTTACAGGAGAGTCTAGAAATGACAGAAAAGGCTTTGGCGACCCCATCATGAAATTATCTTCATGGGGTAGCATATGATAAACCCCCCCTGATGGAGTCTAGACGCTGCTGGTGGAGAGATGACTGTAGAGATGAACTTCTTCCTGCAGGTGACCGATGGAACCACAACTCTGGAGTTGGAATCTCCCACTTGAGGAGCCGAAGGCCTTAAAACTGGAGGTGGTGGGGTGGAGGTGGGGTGCATAAACAGCAGCACTGAAATGACAGCCGAAGGGAGACAAGCAAGGTTGAAAGTTTGTAGTTTTTTGTGGGGGCTTGTGAGTGTACGTGCATAGGCATAGATGTCACACATCTGCTGAGTGTGAATGAAGACTTCCACATGTTATTCATATTAGTTATTCCAAGCTCTAGAGACAGTTCAGTCAGTATTTGTGGGCATAGCCAAGCATCATCCACTGCCAAAAAGAACTAAGACTTGAACCAGGGATTATTATTAGAATTATTAGAAGTTTATTTTCAGGGGGTCCTGACAAGAAAAAATACACAACGTAGTATACAACACAATATACAACAGATAATAAACGTAGTATACAGTTACAATTAGGCTAATTACCACATCCGTATTTTAAAAGGACAAAAACAAACACATGCATGCACCATACACACACAAAGAAACCTAGACACCCACACCCATGTTATAACAACAGGGACAATCAACAGGATCAGGATCAGTCTTTAGTGAGATGAATGATAAGAGCATTTATAAATGAACCTAAATAGTGTGCAGATTTCAGAGAAGTTGGTAAGTTGTTCCAGTCTGTGGGAGCCTTATAATTAAAAATTTTTTTTTCCTATTTCAAGAGAAACTCTTGGGACGTCAAGATGTAAAATCTAGAGCTCTTCCAAATAGAACGAGTTGGGAAAGATGGTAAACCACCACAGAATAACACTCAAACAAACGTTCTGGGAGTTCATCCAAATCACTCTCTCTTCCGTTGCCCCTGCAGCAGCAGATTTGGCATCTTAACGCCATCGCAGGTGAAATTCCCCTCATCAGTGTCATGTGAGATAATGAGACCATGTGAGATCTTATTACCTTCCAGCACCGACAGATACATGCAGCCATAATTACTCCCACTGGCGGCTCGCTTATTGACGACGCCTGCTCAAAGTATCACTCTAGGACTAATGATTTCCCTCCTTCACAAGGCAAACAATGGAATGAACATCGCTTCAATCAACTCAGAGTGATGGATTTAATGACCGAATCATTTTTCCTCCACTTTACGGCCAAGGAGAAACGACACATGGAATGACATTGGCCTCGGAGGGGATGTTTTTGCGTGAGAGCAGAGCTGTAAACAAGAGCGTCGCTTTTATTTGTTGTGATTTCATTGTATTTGATGATAAGTGAATGTGACCGACCAGTTGTTGTTAACTTGCAGCAAATGAAATGCATTACTATGTGTGAGCATAGTTCCCTCATCAGTTTTCTGTGACAGAGTGGTTTCTTTAGGGTCGGGGTGGAGAAATGAGCTCTATTGATTGGAGGAAGGGAAGAAAGAGGGGGAAAAGGGTAGCAGAGGGACTCCAACTAGCCTCAGTTGGATCATGAGTTCAACATGCTAGTGACAAATGGACAGTGGAATGGGAAACAACACCCCGAAATCAAATTGACCATGGATTGTAGTGACCTGGATTTATGGCTTCGGGGTATCCCAAACCTTGAAGTCATGAATTGATGCAACTGAAATGGGGCGTCAGCGGGGGATTGCTGCTAATACTAACGGTGAGTCATTGTTGTCCCACAACAGGGCTCGTTAATAGAACGTACAGAGACAGAAGTTAAAGGCTGTGACAAATCGTCCTCTGTGGACTTTGGCTCTGGGAGGCTGGACACATATCTGCACAGTACACAAGCACAGCTTAGGGACTGAGACATGGACAAGATGGCATCTAGGCTTAGACCGATATATTGGTTTGCAGGTGTATTGGGCCGATATTGGACTTTTATTAAAAATCAGATATTCCTCCTTTCTCACAGGCAGAATACAGTCAGCCAAGGTCAGTAACATACACACACAACACAGGAGCACGTCAGGGGTGTACACCATGTACACCAATGAATAACAACAATACTGAAGCCCTACTGCACCACCAAGACAGTGTGGACACATTGGTGCAGTGGTGTGATAGGAACTCTCTGTCTCCGAATGGGACCGAGACAGAGGACGTGATGTTTGACCCTCGGGGAGTTGCTGTTACCATCCACAACAATTCCATCAGGCAGGTGGACTCCTACAAATATCTGGGGGTCCCAGATGTGTCCTCATAAAGTGCAGCAGTGTATGTAGTTTCTGCGCAGATTGAGGTCCGTTCCACACCTTTGTTATTCAGTACTGCATCTCTGTGTGGTACAACAGTGTGACTGTACATTCAAAAGCCAAGGTGACACGAATGTTGACAATGGCCTCTAAAACCACAGGCATGCCAGTCTATCAGAACCTCGAGAACGGCTACAAAACAGCCACCGAGACCGGCTGATAAGATCTCACTGGACTCATCTCACGTCCTCCACAAGGAGTTTGAGGTACTGCTGTCGGGCAGGTGGCTCAGACTCCCAGTCTGCAAACTAAACAGACTCAAAAGCCCATTTGTGCCACAGTCCATCACACTTCTGAATAGACAGGGAGGAAGACTGAAGGACTAGTGGGAAAGGGGACAAAGGGATGGCATCCTTTCATTCATGCAGTTTGATTGATTACATATTTACATTTTGATCAGATTCCTCACAAGTATGCAGGAATGTTTCATTATTAGTAGTAGTAGCAGCAATAGTATTAGTATTATTAGTATCATTATTATTGGTATTAGTATTATTATCATCCTGGGTTTCAATGGAATTTATGTATCACATGATGATCTAAATGCTATTTCAGATGCTTTTCCACCCTGACAAGAATGACATTTTTTAAACTCTATAGATTAGTATGTTATACCTTTGTTGAATGTAATGCATCCATAACAGCACAATGGGAGAAAGATTTGGGTGTACCTCTTACAATAGATCAGCAGGAAGCTATACTGAGTCGCTCAAACTATCTCTCGAACTGTGTGAGGTACAAAGTTATACAAATGAAGATCTTGTTTAGGGCCTATATTACCCCACACAAATTGAAGAAAATGAATTGTAATGTATCAGATAGGTGCTGGCATGGGTGTGGGATGACTGGCACTCTTTTTAAAATTTTGGTTAAATATAAAAGATTATGTGTGTACATTATTTGAAAAAAAATTCCCATTATGTCCAATAGTGGGTCTACTGGGAAGTAAGATAGATGGAGTATCCTCAAAAGAACTACAACATTTGATTAGTTTAGCCTTTCTTTCAGTGAAACGAACAATTCTTATTAACTGGAAGGTGAGGAAATTAAATTGTTTTAATATAGATAGCTGGCTGAAAGATTATTTGGATTTGGTATCCATGGAACAAGCAGCTACTGTTCTTCAAGATCTGGGTAGTGATCACACGGGCTCTTTGAGTCGAATCATATTACTCTTGAACAAAAACTAACTAGATTATTAACTAACGGTGGAAAGGAGGGGGGGGGGAATCTGTTTTATTGTAAACATGTTAGTTTTTACTTTTATTGTTTATTTTGATTGTAAACATGCAATGGCCTGGTCTGTATTTTGTCTGTATTCTGTAACATTGTGGGGAAAAAATAATAAGTTGAAGAATTACATTTTGAGCTAAACAGTGACTACTTAAAAACATTTTGAATATAAAATTGATATATTGAATATCAGCACCAAATAGCGACTATCGGCATCTTCAATCCAAAAAATATTGGTATCAGTATCGGCCCTCAAAAATCCTTATCCATCAAACCCTAATGCTATCACATTTAAACATGTTTTGAAGCAGACAGCAAACTGAAAGTAGGCTGATCAAACACAAACGACAAACAAAACAATTATGCAAAAGAAACATATTTTTATTGTAACATCATACAGTTATTTGTTATCATAATACTATGCTATATATATTTATATTTTTACAAGGGACACAAGCTACTGAGGAATACATACAGTCAGCAACATAGAAAAATATTAGAGTAGTATTGGCACAGACGACTTTACATGTTATACATTTAGCAAAATAAATGCAGAATCAAATAAATACATGTTCCTCACAGTGAAGTCAAACTTTTATTTTTACATTCACTTAAACATTTGGAATTGTGTCATATTCCAGCACAATACTCGAAGGGCAGACAATGATAAAATAATCTAAGTAAATCTTATTTCACACATGACAGAAAGCTGCCTTAGAGCCTTTGAAACTTTAGCATACACACATAGTACATACCTTCCTCCACACACACACACACACACACAAACACACACACACACACACACACACACACACACACACTCTACAAACTAATAGGAATATCACTCACTACGGTAAAGGGCAATCAAATACAAAAATATTCAAGTCAGACATTTGTGAGGGTTGAAAACACTTGCAAGGATCTATTAGATCTATTAGATCTATTAGATCTATGGTGGCGGGTCAAAAATAAAGACAAACTAAGATTCCAGCATCACTTGTGAATTCACTCTCCTTATTGAACTCATCAGAAAATGCACAGTTAACACAGTACAGTGTCAAAGACATATTTAGTAACTCCATTTTGTTAAAAAAACAAAACAATACTTTGTACTCTACATGAATGGGGTTGAACAAAACATAAATACAAGCACAATGGTTTCTGAATACTAATGTTCTTCTGAGTGAAGCCTTTCATAGGACAACCACCCATCTTTTAACACAATAAAACCCATTACATATCGACAAATCAGACCTGCGTTTGCCCTTGAAGAGGCCAATCTCAATGCAGCAAACACTTTCCCCCCTCATCGATTCTCAGTGACCCCTTTGGCTAAACAGACACGGCCCTATTGCGGAAAAGCAAACAAGCTAAAGCCACATCCATGTATGAGTATTTGTGTGTGCGTGTGTGTGCATAAGCATGTGTGTGTGTGTTGGGGTGATGCTTGGCAGCTCCCGCAGATTGCTTGCGCAGCTCGCTTAGGTGGCTTTGGAGAGCGATCCCTGTGTCCTAAAGGGGCCCGTTTGATTAGAGTCAATCACAGTGACACTCTGCTTACCATGCAGTGCCACAGCAAACACTGGGAGCCAGAGGAAAGAACACTGAGATGTCACCGTTTGTACTCAGAGACAGCACACGTCCAAGACAACACAATGCTTTGAGATGGCCGGGACGGACAGCCGAGGTCAAGAGCGAGACACAACCCTCCGCGCTTAAAGGAAAAATCCACTCTCGGATACTCTTACACTGTTAGATGGCATCAGTTTTGGTGTACGCTCTTTCCCTCAACCTGTCTCGTCTGCTTTTACTTCAGTTGGTGATTTCCTTATGTTTCAATCAAAGGTGGGCGTATAGGCATCTAACTATAGCTAGCTAGTCAGCTAGTTCATGAACATTGGGGCGTGTCTATGATTGCAGCCATGCCCCTTACTCAAAACGGAGCATGTCTTGTGGTTGCATTGCATTCTGGTCTATTGAGGCTACTGTCGGTGGAGAAATATGTATCTCTGCCTCTTCCATGATTGTTGAACGTCGGTGCAAAATGGCTGCTCTAGAAAGAAGCCCTCGCTCTTTGATTCTGAGGGACTGACACCAAAACCTGATGTTTACCGTTGATGTTTTAGATCGCTGAAACATTTTCTGCTAACAAAATCAACTGTAGCTGCTGGAAATATCACAACGTGACGTCACGTTGTCTACGTTTGGCCAGTTTTCCACGGTTATATGAAAAATACACCAAACAACAGAATGGACTCAGAAATGCAAGATACATCACCAATAGCTGTTAAAGTGTTCAAGTGTTTTAGGGTGGATTTTTCCTTTAGTAGAACACTTTCTTTAAGAAACAGTGCAAAACAAATGTTTAAAATTAAAAAAGAAATAGAAAAAACAGACAGAATGATTGTTTGGAGTTTGTAAAGCTAGTGGAGGTTGTTTCAAGGTCATCAATAAAGTACACTTGCAAATGTAACCAGTGCAAAGGATAAATATAGCTCTCTGTACATAACTACATATGCAGCAGATGCACAACCACCGCTGGATATGATAACTCTGTGGTGACACTGTGATAACAGTTCTCTAATGCCAACATGTAAACATTGTTTACTGGACAGCATACTGGTGAGGAAACTGTCCTCCCCTGCTGGAAAATGACACCTTTCTTGTCATGCTTCCATTCTAATGTGACAGCAGAGGTTGTGGAGAAAGCTTTGGTTCGCACAAAATAATTCATACAGCGTAGCTCTGAAGTAGCTTAGTGAGGCGTTCAACATACGGCGTGATAATACGTTTGATCTAAAATAGAAGTGGAAATTAGGAGAAGAATCTGAGACAGTGGTTTGACTGTGGTATGATGGTGCTTTCCTCCTATCACCATGCATCGTATTGCACTTGCAATGACAGTGTGGGAAAACGTTGTAATGGAATATAAAATACCTCATACTTCATATCATACTTATGATATGATTATGTGGAAGCATCTACTTTGTTATGGCATGATGGGTGTTTTGACTACAGCGGAAACCTCCTTTGCCCCTGTTTTTGTT
>OMLI01022405.1:4680-17612 GCA_900302605.1 Rondeletia loricata
TTTCTCTGTGTGTGTGTGTGTGTGTGTGTGTGTGTGTGTGTGTGTGTGTGTGTGTGTGTGTGTGTGTGTGTGTGTGTGTGTGTGTGTGTGTGTGTGTGTGTGTGTGTGTGTGTGTGTGTGTGTGTGTGTGTTTCTGCGTGCTGGCACACATACCATTGCGAGTTAGCCTTGATGTCGAGCTTGTCATCGTTCTGCAGAACTGCTCCTGGCTGTCTAATTTGGTATTCAAAATGTCCTCTTATTATCCCGGCGCTGCAGGGAGAGAGGGAGACTGAAAGAAAACTGTCACCAAAGTTCATTTACATTCTAGTCGTACAGTGTGTCATACCTATCACTTTGTGTCTGGTCTTCACACAGAGCTCAGTTATTCTCTTTGCTGTCACGCCTCGTTCCACAACTACCCACTTCGACAAAGTAAAAAAAAAAATGAAGAAGCTTTTGTTGGGTTGTACGTCTCCCATGGCAACGATTAGCACACACATTGCCTCTGAGCTTTCTGAGCCAAAGTTTGAATTCTCCACAGTGGAAAAGGTTTTTTCTTTTGCTTACACTGTGTTGTGTTGCTGAGTTTGCTTGTGGCTGGGATGTGGCCTTGAGCTCGTAGTTAAACCTCTCTTGCTGTCTTCCTATTTTCCTTTCCTCATCTCTCTTGTCTTTTCCTATTCCTATTGCCCACACACTAAACCCCATTTCCATCTCTTCTGTGTATGTACCAATGTGTGTGTGTGTGTGTGTGTGTGTGTAGACTGGACACCACCCTGATAGACTTCACGGATATGAAGTGCCAGCGCGGTGACCTCAGCTTCATCTTCAATGGCGATGCCATCCCCTCCGAGTCTTTTGTGGTGCTTGACAACGAACAGAAAGTCTACCAGCGGATACACCATGAGGTGTGAGAGAGACATACCATAAAAAAATACTTTGTCATAGTCAGGGTGGGAAATTAATACCAGACAACTGAGTTAGCCTGCTCTATCAGGCAGTCTTACTCTATTTTAAATATCCAGTTGGCTGGGAATTTTTTTTGAAGTTGACTGGTGAATTTTGAGATGTACCAGTCACTATGGCCAGTGGACATAAAATAATACTACTGCACAAAATTGGTATTCTCCTCCCCTGGTGAAAATTTCAACAACCAAGACTCGACGGCAGCTTCCTTTTGGCACTCGTCAGAAATGCTATTTTAGGCAGTGGAGAAGCAAACCATTATCACGTGTGAAAACAGATCCCTATATTTGGTTACAGTCAAAGCAATGTACTGATTTATCCGTTAGTCAATGGCTTAAATCTGTTAAAGGAATACGTTGACATTTAGAATTTTAGTTATCTTTTTCCACCACTTTCTACCGCGTCTCTACTTTGGCCCTTAAGGTTCCCGAATGGCTTGTTAGCACTGTTTAGCATTCCTCATGGAAGCCAGGGGGAAAAAGTGACCAACTCAAACTTAAAATATCCAGGTCTTCCTTTAGATTTTGGGTCGTTGTCAGCCTGTGTGTGTCGAGGCCTCCAGAGTTTCCTGACTTCGACCTGTATTTTCAGGAGTCAGAGATGGAGACCGAGGAGGAAGTGGACATCCTAATGAGCAGCGATGTGTACTCCGCCACACTCTCCACTAAGTCCATCACTTTCTCCAGGGCACAGACTGGTTGGCTGTTCAGAGAAGACAAGACGGTTGGTGCCAGTAGTTGTTATTGTTGTTGTTACACTATTACTACCACCACCACCTCTACTAGTACTAGTAGTACAAACACTACTCCTACTCCCAGGGTTCCAACTGACCATGGAATTTCTGGAATATCGTGGAATATTGAAAGGTGTATTCCAGACAGGGAAAGTCAGGATAAATTATCTTGGGAAGTCAGGGAATATCAGGGAATTTTGCAAATGGGTCACTTTATAGGGAATATAGCAGAATGTATTTTACAACTGATGTTTTACAACAAGAAAATCCCTGTTTGCTACTTTGTAACAAGCTTCGGCTTGTTATAATTGGTTATAATTGGTATAACTGGTTATAATTGCACAAATTGCGACTGCAGCAAGAGTTTACTGCAGGTCTATCTCCATGTTTGTTTTGAGTCTGTCTCCGCATGAGAACGCGTCGTGAGAATGCATGTTTTTGTGAGATTTGAGAGGTCCGACGTTCCAAATCCTACATACAAGTCTGAAGGAATCTTGTAATCTGTGATCCCCGTCCTTATCTTGTCGTTAGGTGTGAGCTCCTCTAGGACTGTAAGACAAGATTTTATGAGAGAAATCTGGAAGGACGGTCTGTAAATGTGAGATATGTTCAGATGTTAGGATTTTTTCAGTCCAGCCGTCTGAGCCCACCTTAAGCTCCTCAGGCAGGCCGTTCCAAAGCCAATGGGCACCTCTGGTCTTCAACCTGGACTGGAATGGACAGTTTTCTGCCTCCTATTTTTGTTTCATAAACATTTTGCCACAGTTATGCTTTATTGGTATGACGTACAAATGTTATTTTGCAGATACTTCAGCCTTCTCCTATCAGAATGTGACCCTTGTTTGGTAACAGTCATTCTGTTATTCAATACCTTAAAGAATGTCTACATTCCTGATGATATTTCCTGTGCTACATCTCCCTCCCCAAAAAAACAAAGTTGAAAGGCAGCAAAGACAGTAACCAAAACACAGGAGCTGCAGTGATAACCCCAGGAAAGAACTACAGGTGATAGGCTCAGGGGGTGAAAACGGCACAAAACAACACAAACTGGGCAGGGGGCATGGAGGCGGCGAATGTGATATGTGGCTATTGCTTTCTCTCATCACTGTCCTTTGTGCTTTTGAGATGTATTAAAGGGGAAATTGGTGACTCAGCAGGAGGGCTTGTTGTCGCTGTTCCTCGTCTCTCCAGGAACGCGTGGGAAACTTCCTGGCGGATTTCTACTCGGTGAACGGCCTGATGCTTGAGTCCAGGAAGAGGCGGGAGCACCTGAGCGAGGAGGACATCTTGAGGAACAAAGCCATCATGGAGAGCCTGAGCAAAGGAGGGAACCTCATCGAGCAGAACTTTGAGGTGAGTCGGGTCTCGTGGTGGCTCAGTGGGCTAAGGCACTTTCCAAGTTTTGGTAACCTGTCATCCCGTGAGGTTAGAGAACTTGGTGGCAGGAGGAGTCAAAACAAATCAGATTCCCTGTAACTTTAGCTAAGCATGATGGACTTGTCTGTTCTTTTTACTGTAATTTACCTTCTCTGGTGTTCATACCAGTTAAGAGAGAGACTGTCCTTATACCCATAAAACCTTGCATTTTGGGGGCCTTTTCTGTTGTTGGTTTGGATTACGTTCTCACTCCTAATGAACCGCACCGCAGTTCGTTTTCAGGCATCTTGGTGCCACTCGCTCAAATGGCATTGTTCTCACCTGCCCAAATGAACAGAACTAAAGGAGTAAACTTGCAGTTTGAATAATCAGTTCCAAACATGCTTGGTGTGAACACGCCATTTGTCATCCTACCGTTCTCTCTCCTCTGTTTCCTGTCGCTCTCCACTGTGTCTAGTCTAGTACTTTTACAAGTAATCTGATAAAAGAGGTGAGTCTGCTACATTTTGCCTTGGCAGTGTTAAACTATTTAAATACACCAGTTCTAACCAGAATCTGTAACCAAACAACCTGTGAAGCTAGTGTGATGTAGCCAGAAACTTGGAAAGGAGCAAGGAGTGCAAGGGTCAAAGCCTGGGATCCCGTTCATGTATGATGGAAGTGCAAGGAAATAGAAAAATAAGAAATAAGAGCCAGATTGTTTTCCTTTTTTTTTGGAGTCCCATAGATTGGAAAGGGTGACTCTTGCCGTTTGTGATTAAAAGAATGACACTAGGCACACAAATAGGATGGATAAAGTAAGTCATATTTAAGGTAGTTTGACACCGAGAAATGCCTGCTGTCAGCCAGATTGGGTGCCATACTGTTCATATACTGGCTTTTGCCAAATTAAGTCATTATTTGAGGTAATTTCTGATCATTTTGACTTATATTTGGTATTTCAGCATGGATTGGGCATCATGTGGCTACCTGCACTGATATCCAGAGGGCCTAATATCTTGAAAATGTTTCTAATTAAATGTGAGATATGCAGGTTTCATGCATTTATTGCAAAGCACCTGATCCACATACCTACTATACCTACTACCACTGTATTTTCTCACAGGTTCTCAATCAGTGGTCAAGTTGCTTTGTAAGTCAGCAAACGTTGATAAAACCCGCACCGTATTATCTGCCTTCTATTGTGCCATTTATAGTGACAAAAATCCAGAGACAAGATGGATTTTCATTGGGTAAATTAGTTACCTTCATTTTTCACTATAAAAGATAGAAATGCAGCTAATAGAGTGCAGATCTTACTGACTTTTTGCTAACTCGCACTCGGCCCTGGACCTAGTTACTTTGTGACTCACTGATAGGAACTTATTAGCAAGTATGAAGAAGGGTTGGAGTCAGACTAGGAAGACTGCTACCTGCTCTGTAGTGGATAATTTAGAGGAGTTAGTGTGTAAAGATCCTGTTTACTTGTACCTGCAGCGTAACCGCCAGTCGAATCCTGAAACTGTCCTGTCCCAGACGAAATAAGTCTCAGACAAAATAAACCTCACGACACTCACTGCTCTATCTATAAGATAAAGCCTGTAGAAACAGCATGGACTTGGTATCTACCTTCAACACCAGACTCTTTTGATCAACTGCATGGGTTATTGAAAAATTCCTCAGTTTGACTCCCCATTGTTGTTTCTTTGAAGTTTGATTTGTTTCAGACATAACTTTGAAATGAAAAGCTGCCCCAGTCACTGTTGTTTGTGAGACAGGACAACCCCCTCCCCCATCCACTATGTATGGATTTGAGGCCTAGCGTCGCCACCTAGCGGTGAAAGCGGCATAGCGCCTTGTTCACAGGGCTGACTCCATCCCTTCACTACAGTGTGTTCCAGAGTTTGCTTAGCAAGCCCTTGTCTAAACATTATACATAAAGCCAGTCACACAGTGAAGACAAAGCCTCACAACACTCAATGGATGCCTTTTAACTGCTTGGTTGTTTTCGTTGAGTCCCCCTTGTTCTGTACTAGGCTTTGTCTCATCAATGTGTCCTCTGTTGTCTGTCAGAGTCTCTTTACATTCTATGTCTATTTGAATCAATGCCCATTGTCCTAATGTTTTACAGAAAAAAAGCACCAAAAAAAGCTGATTATGCCTTTAAAGCTTGTGTGTGTGTGTGTCTTTTGTGGGCTCTAGTGTTGATGCCGTACCAGTTGTTTCTTCCGCCCTCAATGGAAAATGATAGATGGAAGTAGGTGAGAGAAAAATAACTGGGCAGGCCAGCTGCTGTGACGTAGCTCTGTTTACCACAGCGATGGTGACCTAATGGAGGACAACCGAGGGGGGTGGAGAGGGGATAGCGGGTCAGCTCTGCGCCTGTGGACACAGAGAAGCGTTGGGGGGGCTTTATAACGGGGCTCGGCACTATTGATCAGACGGATGAAGGCTAAACCCCACTGGTGCCATGGAGTGATGGAAGTGGGGGCGAGGCCGGCAGGCGGGACCGGCGTACCAGCAGATCAGCAGGCTGTGTGTACTCTGTCCTCGTCACAACAGCACACCAGAGCTGTTACACGCAGCGTGAGAGCGGGCGCTCATGAGGCCACGGCCCACAGTGAAAACACCAAAACAATTCTGTGATGACTGCAGTGTAGTTGGGATTGAAGGAAAGCTAATGGCAGAGGGCCGTCTCTGCCTACTGTCTTATAGTGGAAATTCTCAATCCACTTTTCATATGTTAAAACATTTTCAAGTCAATATGTAGGAGGGAAAGCTGTGTATATATCATACATGTAGATGCAGGGGGGTAGCAGGAGCACAAAGGTTAGAGAAGTGGGCCTGTGACCGGAACAATGGGGGAAATTGAGTAACAACTACCATCAAAAAGTGTCCCTGAGCAAGACACTGAACCCCCAACTGCAAACTATTCCTCAAGGCCATTGCTGATAAGAATGTGAGCTTAGTCAATTTACATGGTTAATGATACAAAATGCAACTTTTCACCTCGAGGCACCAAAGTGTGTTGTTAGCCCCACCCTCCTCCCCCTCAGTTGGCAGAGTTCCTGCTCCAATACTTGTCACTCAGCTTTATGACCTGTCTAACTTGATACGGCATCTAACCTGAGGCTGAGGTACCTGCCACCACAGGTGTTGCAGAAGCAAGCGGCGAACGTGTTTTTGAACGGGTCTTGTCTACCTCACGTTTAGCTTCGCTTTACTTTATTTTCATACTGCTTTCCTGCGTTTTTTTCTGATTTCTTACTTCCCTGCGCTGTGGCCACAAACCTCACCTTGATGGCTACAAACCAACTCACCGCTGGCCACACCCATATGACACACGCTCACAGCACATGGTATGGTACACACCAAAATGTCCCTAACATCATTGAAAAGCCAATTTCAGGCAAACGGGGGGATTTAGGCATGTCCACACAGGGTCACAGTCGGACACAGCCTAATAATGTATAATGTACTTGATTCATTTATTATTTCAATGTCAAAAACGTTTCATATTGCAGCTTTAAATATGGGTTAGAAGATGAAATGAATCACTGAGGTTAGACTAAACTATGCTACGTTTAGGGCATTAACTGCAGAATACCGATTATGGCGAGTGATGGTCACATCTGCCTTGGTACAGTGCGTCTACATGCAGTGGCAGTTTGAATAAATGGTAGTGTAGGTTGCATGCAAAAACCCAGGATTAGGGACAGAGACACTGCTGTCTAGGAAGTAAGGGGAATGTGTACTGAGTTGGCACAAAGAACACGCTGTATTGAAATGGTCTCAGGATTTTGCCTCCACTGATGTTTAGTTATATACAGTGGTATTGTAATAATCCAGTTTACACCCAGCACTTTACACCCAGTTCAGTGGCTTTAGTGATGCGCTGAGGCCATCTAGTGGTCAGAGCTGTGCAGTGTATTGCTCGGTTGGAATAAGTTCAAGTTAAGATGAACGTTATTGATCACAGAGGGGAAACGGCATCATTTCAGAACAAGACACAAATATAACTACAATAAAACAAAAAAGAGCATCTTCATAATGCTAATATGAGAGTTTCCACTGGCTAAAAATAATTCTTGCTATGATTATTGACAGATGAACAGATGTTTGAAGCTTACAGATTTTAAAAATTGACAGTCCAGTGCAAGAACACCGGCAGGTTGAATCTAATATCAGGATTCTGAGTTTGATCAGTTGTGTTCTCGTTTTTGTTTTGTCTCGTCTTTGCCTTTGTTTTTCCTCGTGGTGTTTATGTGTGACTCTGCAGTCGTTTAGTCTGGGATCTATCCTTGACATGTTGTTCTTTCCTCTGCTCTTCAGCCGGTGAGGAGGCAATCTCTAACCGCCCCGTCACCCAACACTATATCCTGGGAAGAATACATCTCTGCTGACAATGGAAAGTAGGTATCTGTTTAAACAAATGAGGGGGGGGGTACCGTAAGTTCATAGAGGTGTTATCATTTTGTGAACCAAGGACTCAAATTACCTGCTGTCCTTCCAAAAGTACCTTAATGTGTTTTAACTTGTCACTTTTTCAAATTGATTTCACTTAAAGGCTCTATTTTGGTGACTCAATGGCGCAAAATGCAGTCAACGGTGTGGTGTGGTGTGCAAATGTTTGCACCTGCGCCGGAATCAGGGTGGGATTAGGAGGAATACATTTTCAGTAGGTGTGGTAGCGGCTGGCGTCGTCATGACCAATCAAATCACCTCTTTTCCTTCCCTTTAAATTCAGTGCGCTCTGCGCCACGGCGCTGACAATTTAGTGATGGAGAATATACAGGATCTTAAATTAAATTAGCTTGGGAGGAGAAAACACATTTGGTTACTGTGTTGTTCCGGTCCTAGGAGAACTGTTGCCCAATGTAGGAAACAGTTCAGTGACATTAGGCGAAGAGCCAAACAGAAGTAGAGTTGATGAGGAGAACAGTTAATGAGCCCTGCGGCCCTCCTGTTTTAGGAGAAAACACGAAGACAGAGAGCAGGGCACAATTATTTTCTTTAATCTCGAGAACTTACTGTGTCAGTCAAAACTCATAAAACTGTCATAAATATTGGACGATTTAAGGAAGATGTCTACTTTTGAAGAATAACAACTTCTTGTTGCCCCCTACCACAAGCTTTAAGTAGCTTCTTTGGGTGGCCTTTTCACACACCACAGCCTGTCAATAATAGTATTTCTGTACTGAATATATGTGTGTGTGTGTGAATAAAATAAACCATAAACCATAAACCAAAGTCCTGCTTGTTGAGTTGACGTCCCTGTGGGATGATATTCTGACAGGTTGTCTTTCCTCTCTCCCATCAGAGCGCCTCATCTTGGGAGAGAGCTGGTCTGCAAAGAGAGCAAGAAGAACTTCAAAGCCACGGTAGCCATGAGTCAAGACTTCCCTCTGGGCATTGAATCGTGAGTCTTCTCTCTGTGTCTAGACAGTTGTTGATAAGCAGGCAGCAAGATGCTTTCATGTAATCTTCTCCTGGGACCTGGGTGGTAATATTGGTGTTGATACTTTTTTTGGAAAGAGCTAGGGATGGTTTTAGTTTAGCTAAATTTGCAAAGTGATAAAACATAGAAGAAGAAGAAAAAACCAATGATAAACACAGAAAGAAGAGATTTAAATTACTCATTTGTGTAGATGAACAAGATAAAAGACCTGAAGGGCTTATAAAAACGTAATGGACAAGAAATGAAGTCATCATCCATTACATGGGTTGTAAAGGGGTTGAATATTTTTATGTCCTAACTAGTCAGTTAGCCACTTACATTGGGCTGCATAATTAAAGCTGGGGTAGGCAACTTTGGAGAAATTAGCAAGAATTTGAAAGTATACAATCAAGTTGTTACTGAAATATTCGCCGGCAAAATAATATTTTTTGTCGCACATAGATTAGCTACCGCAGTTGCAGAGCCATAGCTACTTAACACCAGTTGACTGACTGACCTGAATGTGGCTCCTTCCTGATGAACACATCTTGTGCTGTGGGGAAAACAACTCCTTCCTTACACAAGTTTATTCCAGTCCCAATATTCAGTTTGGATTATGGCTGTTTCACGTCATCTCTTCTGTGGACATATTTGTTTTCTCTCTGCAGTTTGCAGGGTGATCAGGACTAGACTGAGCTACAGTATGTGCACGCATGATTGACAGGCAGGTAGGGACGCCTCCTCGCAGAGAGTTGTCCTGATTGGTTAAGATTCAGGCGCCCTGAGATTTTGGAGTGGCTGATTACAGGGCCTTGGACAGTGACAGAGAGCATTTGATTTATTGATAGCTGTCGGGATGTGAAGAGGATTTCAGCAAATATTACCAAAATGGTTGTGGAAAAAATAGCCGACCCCAGCTTTAATCGTGTATGTCCGAATTTTAGTTTCCGCAGTTAATAATCATTGAATGTTGGTATACCAGCAACATTTGATTTCACTTACAATGTCTACTGTAGTTTAAAATGGTCAAACTATTGATATAACTTGCAAAACATGCTACAACCTACATGCTACAACCTACAATGATGATCACAGTATCTAGCCAAATAATCGTCATTATCATTTTTGCGATAATTGTGCAGCCCTACAATCGCACGACTAATCAGCAGTGAAAGAGGTGTTATAAATTCCTCTGGACTGCAGTCATGAGGCAATATGTCTGTGATATTTGCTCAGAATGAGTTCAGTCCCTGTCTGACACCGTCTGTTGGATGTGTTCCCCCTCAGGTTATTAAATGTTCTGGAGGTGATTGCACCCTTCAAGCACTTTAATAAACTCAGGGAGTTTGTTCAGATGAAGCTCCCGCCCGGCTTTCCTGTCAAACTCGGTAAGTAGATGTAATTCAAACAAGCCTATCTGCATGGTTATTTGAATATATATATATATGGGGTCAGCATACTGAAAGGATGTGGTAATTGGGTTCAACGGGATATTTTAAGGGATGCTTTAGTCGTTTTTTTCTTTCTTTCGCAGTTTAGTTTCCATTTGAAAGAAACTAAAGGAGAAATATAGAAACATTTCCATGACAGGTGTCCGAAGAAAAAGAACCAAGTAGAACCAAGTTTTAAAATGTCAAAGTACGCCTCTTAAGATTGCTAAAAATATAATTTCGCCTCCCTGCAGACATCCCCGTCTTTCCTACCATCACAGCCACGGTGACATTTCAGGAGTTTCGCTACGATGAGTTTGAGGAGTCCATTTTCACCATCCCCAACGAGTACAAAGAAGACCCCAGCCGCTTCCCTGACCTTTAACCTCTCAGGCTGGACATCCGACAGGAAGCAAACGTAGAACATTACTCTTCAAAACATCCTCTTTTTTTTTTCTGCAAAATGAAAACTGAGTTGAAGAAATAATAATGATAATAGTTTCATGGCAGTCTATGGATCCAGATTTTTTTTCCCCCTAGGGAGGTCAGAGGTCAGGCTCAGCTACAGGGCAGCACCCCTGGAGCTGGTAGGGACTCAGTGCCTCGCTCAAGGACACTTCAGCAAGGCGGATGCTTGCCGACCTGGGGGCTTGAGCCCGGGTCGTCCGGTTGAAGAGGCGGTCTGTCAACAACAAGACAACCAGAGTTCAAATACAGTTTCTATGACAAAAATGGCATAATCAGAGCGGATGATGAGAGGCTGACATTGTGTATTGAATAACAAGTTTGTTTTGGAGCGTAGTGTTGCAGGTTCTACTTTTACTCTCGCCTTCGGATTTGGTTCGACCCAGCACACGAGGCAGGAAGTGCAGGCAACTACGTACATTGGACATCCGAGGGGGCCTGAACGTCTCATCCACGAAAGGGCATTGAAGTTACAATGAGTGATAGAGGAGCAGACACATTTTCTGTTATGAGGGTTTTAAGTGGAAGAGAAAGTACCAATTCAGTTGATGCTATATATGTAAGTATGTACGTAATGTTTATAAAGGCATTGTTTAACTGACCTGTAGTGAAGCACTGACGTTACTGTGTGTGGGATGTGGATGAGGAATTCCACCAGAATTGACTTTTTAGGTTTTTATTCTGCAAAAATAATTCCCCAAGGTGTTTCAGTCGTTTTGAGTTTTGTGTTTTTTGCTTTAAAGTCGCACTGAAATGAAAAATGACTCTTTTGCCTTTTTATCCTGAGCGTGGAGTAGCATCACTGAACTTTTGGGCACTATTTAGATTCACTACAGCTACCCTGCACTCAGTTGAGTTTCGCAATGGCAGTCACGGTGCGATACTCAACCCTTTGTACTGCGTTTGAAATATAGTTTGATTGAGGCAATGCTAGAAATGCTGCAAATTTTAATGGTACCACAAAGTCTTCTCTTTCTGTTTGACTGGCAGCGGGTGTGGCATTTTAAGTTATGACGTCTAAGCCTTGTTTTTTTTTCCTTCTACCTTTGTAAACTATGTAACAAACTACAAGTCAGCTAAAATAATCAAACCAGGGGGGTTCCAGGTATCTGTAGACGTTAAGGAATGAATGATGTTGAAGTACAATGTTTATGCCATTTTTACACGTAACAAATGGGCCTTTCTCCCGCACAATGTGTAAATACTTCTGTTTTATGGGTTTTTTATTGCTTTTGTCTTTTACTTTCTCATTTTCTTTGTTGATGGGATTAAGAGGAAGAGTTATTTTTTATGTAAAGTGTCATGTGAGTTAATTAGAGTTTATTGGTTTGTACCATGGTGGCAGTTGCTATTTTTGTACATACTTTTGTGCTGGTTTTTAAAAAAATCTCTAATTATCTTACTTTTTTTTATTCCACCTCATTTGATAAAATGTATGAACCCTTCAGATGTATGGAACCACCAATCATTTCCACAGGGAGAAGAGCACAAAGCACAGAGGTTCCTGGGAAATCCATTCAGTAGAAATGTGCAGTTTTGACCGACTTGGGCAGAAAACACGTATTGACTAACGTATCTTTATTGCTGCTAAAACGGTTGACCCAAATAGGTATTCTGCAGTGTTATGCTTTACTTTAGTTCATTCCTAAGCTTGGAGTCGTAACTGAATGTGGACTTCATTGATGTGGCAAAATTTGGGTTCCAAGGTGTTCAACAGGCATTCATGGTGGAACATGCGTATTTATATCCATATTCAATATCAGTAATTTAGTACTTTTCATTTTTCCCATCACGATTCCATGCCTCACTACTGGCTAGTGCAGCCAATGGAAGTGTGCTTCCTCATTTATGTATGCTTTCCATGTTATTTTATGCTCCTTCCTACGGCTTCAGCTGCTTGAATCTTACGTTTTATGCATTCATCATGCCAGTTGTACAGCAAGAACCCTTGTACAAGCCCGCCACACTATTTTCATATAAAATGTACTAAAATAAAACTCCCACATATCTGAATGAACCTGTGGACTCCCGTGTCTTTCACATCCTCACCATCACTGATGGCATGAGCAGGAACTCAGCCTTTTTATTTAAATTTTTCCTCAATCACATACCTGTGGTATACCACACAAGTAAAGATAGTTTGACCCAATTTTATTAGTTTCCTTTGTAAAACATTGCAGACAAGGTACTGCAGCAACACTCATTTTGATCTACAGTGTACATGTACAGAGGGTTGTGACGTAGTTGGGACAGTTGCAACAGGATCGAGTGCATTACAGTTAAAGCAAACTGGTTAGACCTCCAACAGCGCAAAACATAAAAAGCTGCACTGCACCAAATGCAACATGGTGCTTGGTGTTATATAACAGTCTGAATGGGCAAGGGACCAAATCCTGTGTAGTAAAAATATTGAAAGAGCATTTCAGTGGAAAATGCTGTATAAGACAAATGGAAACTGATTTGAAAAAAGAAAAGAAAAATCAATAGGGCCTTAAAACGCAAGTACAGCAATTTGACAATTTAAAACCATGTCTGTTTTTCATATTTTTCTCCACCCCCCCCC
>OMLI01022416.1:0-24830 GCA_900302605.1 Rondeletia loricata
CAAGAAAACAAAGCAGGATAATCAGGTTAAGAACAAAGGGTGCTCTGTGCCCTGTACCGGTCTGCCTGAAAACAGATCAGGAAGAAACAAAGAATACAAGCATTTTTTCTGCCCTTCACAGATTACAATCACACTACACAGAATTATCTACAATTTATCTGCTCTGCAAATATGATGGATCAAGAAAACAAAGCAGCTCCCACATGTTGGTTAAGCAAAACCTCCACCCTGTTCTTAATCTGATTATCTATGCTGTTTCGTTACTATAGCCATGTGTAACTTCCAGACACGCTCGGCCAATAGGCAACTTAGCTCAATAGAGAGCCTCTAAGTGTTCATTCATGCATTTGAGCAGCCATATTGGCTGGCATGTGCCACGTGTGAATTTTGGGGAAACTCTAACTTAAACGTCTTCCCAAATACACAAGGTGGCACATGCCAGCCAAAACAGCAGGTTATAATCTAAAGGTTACACATGAAACAGCATAGATAATCAGGTTAAGAACAGAGGGTGCTCTGTGCCCTGTACCATTCTGCCTGAAAACAAATCAGGAGGAAACAAAGAATACAAGCATTTTTCTGCTCTTCTCAGATTACAATCACACTACACAGAATTATCTACAATTTACCAGTCCGGGCCTGGTGAAGGAAGGTGTTTCTGAAGAAGAGCACACATGCCTAGTCAACTTTCCCTGGATAAATAAAGGTAAAAAAAAACAAAAACATGTTCTTTCTTTCTCCTTATTTTTGCAGCCCAGTTGGATTGCTGTGGACTTTGATAACTGGAGGGACTGGGAGCACGAAGGAGATGAGGGAAAGGCAGAGTATGATGATTATATGAATGTGAGTCACGCTGAAGTGCTCAATAATAAGATCAACTAAATCTTGATGCTGTTTGAGAACTTGGGGAAACGGTGCATGTGCTTCGTAACGTTCACATTATGTCTCAGATTCAGTTTGGATTGAGATGGGTGTGTGAACAAATACTTGGCTTTCCTTTTTCAGATGATCCAAGAAATGTCTAACAGTGGAAAAGGACAGGCACCAGATATGGACGATCTGAGTGATTGATGTATTAGTGCAGTAGGTCTATTCTTAGAGCTACGTCACAGAGCTACGTCACAGTATAGCCTGCTATCAGGGCTGGAGAGGTTACTTTCAAAGTGTAATCCTTTATAGATTACTGTATTAGCCTACCTGATCAGTGACATAATCCACTGGAATACTAAAACTCAGTGAATTTTTACTAACTTTTGGATAACCATGGCTTCAAACTCCATGACATAAACCTAAATGTAACAATTCACTCCAGTTTACAGACTGTACATTGAATAGTGTTGTTATAAGACTAATCATCTGCAACCATTATTTCAAGATAAACTCACAAATATATTATTTTTCCATTTCAAGCATGTAACGGAGTAATGCAGACAGTTATTTTATGTTTTCTTTTTAATGATCTGTAATCTGATTACTGTGATTTTACACCAGCTAACCCTATAGATGCCCCTTATGCTCCAGCTCTGCCTGCAGTACTGTACTTTCTCAGTCACTCACATTCTGATCACATTGGCATGCTGTGATGTCTGACTTAAAATCTGAATAAATCCCGAAGTAAAGTGATGGCATTGACCCGTCATGTCTTTTCTCCCCTACAGTCTGACTGAGTCGTGTTCTTGGATCCTGTGTTGGAGGCCATTAGAAGTGCTTCAATACTTGCCCAGGAGATACTGAAGAGCTTAACATGTTTGCTAAATGTTTTTAAATTTTTCCTGATGAATTGAAGAATGACTCCAAAATGCTGTTTTTACTCATGTGACATTTTCTATGACATTATTTATTGAAAAAATGATTCTCCACTGTATTTTAATAAAAAAATAATTTGATCAACCATGGTGTGATAAAACAATGTCTTGTTATAATATAATTGTATTAATATATTGTGTATTAATGGCATATACCGGTAAAGAACTGGGTCACACACATGGCCATACAACCACGCGAAGCTGACGTTTGGACCAGTGTGCTATCCGTACTCCACTGACAGCTGGAGTTGTGTTAGCTCGTGGTGTGCAGGACCGGTCTTGACTCTAAACACTACAAAATGGCTTTTCAGTGTCAACGGGACTGTTATATGAAAGAGGTATGAAAGTGTTTCAAACAATTTGTCAACGTCGAAATGTTCAAAAGCCTGAGAAAACAACTGACGGGACCTTAACAGCCTCTTTCTCTGCACAAGCTAACGGTTAGCATGGTAGCACATGCTAGCTAACTGTTACCTGCAGGTTTAGCATGTGTGTTTCCAGTCCCATGCATTTGCAAGTTGTGACAGAAATCAGTAGAGCAGCCTAATACCTCTAGTCACATTCATGTTAGACAGATTCTAGCTAGCTACAGACAACAGTAACACTATGAAAACGATTCACTTTTCTCCTAATGCACAGTCAGACATATTCAGGCTTTAAAATAAACACAATCAAATTCACCCTTGTTTGTAACTACTAGGCATGTTGGAGTCAAATTCTGTTCAAAAGCCAGAGCCACATAAAGTGTTCAAAATGAAATTCTCAACCCATTTCAACAGCATGCCAGCCTCTGTCTCTCCTCTGTCTCTTCTCTCTCTTCTCTGTCTCTCTTCTCTGTCTCTCCTCTGTCTCTCCTCTGTCTCTCCTCTGTCTCTTCTCTCCCCGGTCTCTTCTCTGTCTCTCTGTCTCTTCTCTGTCTCTTCCTTTTAGTTTGTTACCTCTGTAGTATCCTGCTTCCCTGCTGAACTGAAACAAGAAGTCAATGGGAAGAAGGAAACTCTCAAGGGTTTCAACGTCAAGCTTCAAGACACCATCTTGTTTCCTGAGGGAGGTGGCCAAGTAAGTTGGGTTTTTGTATGATGCTGCTTTTCCTGCGAGGTGTTTTCTATCAAGTCGTTGAAAAAAAAGACATGTAGGAATTAATTCTCATAGTTTTCACGTCCTGTTTTGTCTTCCTTCAGCCAGATGACCATGGGCTGATGGGAGACATGCCAGTGTTGAGGGTGACGCGGCAGGGTGCTGAGGCCATTCACTTTGTAGGCTCACCTGTGGAGGCGGGCCAGGAGGTGCAGCTGAAGGTGGACTGGGAGAGGAGGTTTGACCATATGCAGCAACACTCCGGTGAGGACAGCTGAACGCAGCTAGCCAAAGCTGAATGGTAGACGTTACTCATGAATGCAGGGTCAGAGACTGTTGTGTGTGTGTGTGTTCAGTTTGAGGTGACCTGTTTCCCATATTGAGCTATTAATGCTTGAATATGATCTGCATCACATGTATCGCACTGAAAACACACTTGATGTAACTCATGATTATTCTCTTCCTGACACTTAGGTCAACACCTGATCACAGCCTTGGCAGATACGATGTTTGGATACAAGACCACATCCTGGTAAATCCCCTCAGCACGGATTGAACACTTTCACCTTACGGATTTCGCCTTCCTCTGTCACCATAAAGACTTATGGATTTCTGTCTCTCTGCTCTGGGTCACTCCAGGGACTTGGGGCGTCAGAGAAGCACCATAGAGCTGGACACTCCCTGTGTGAAGCCCGGCCAGCTCCAGGCGCTGGAGGAAGCCGTGAACGAGAAGATCAGAGCCCATGTCCCCGTCACCGTACTGCTGCTCTCTATAGACGACCCTGCTGTAGAAAAGGTGTGTGTACAGATATTATCAACAGGTGCAGGGAAAAACAATCCTTGCGCTGTGCTGTCTATGACTCAGATTTCTAAGGTTATGGTGCTATTTTAACAAATATCTTCTGTTGAATGCATCTATTGACTTGACCAGAAATACATGTATTGCTACGTGTACAGTATGTTGAATGGGTCGTGTGTGTGTGAACCAGGTGAGGAGCCGAGGGCTGCCAGATGATCATGCAGGGCCCATTCGGATCATTGATATCGAGGGCGTTGATGCCAACATGTGCTGTGGAACACACGTGTCTAACCTCAGTCACTTACAGGTGAAACTCCAGACCACACACACACACACACACTCAATCAATCAATCAATCAATCAATCACTTACATGGTTCCTACACAAGGCTAGGAAGTCTGTAAATGTATGGAAATTGAATTTGATGATTTCAGCTATATTTATTTTAGGTAATAAAGCTACTGGGCACTGAGAAAGGAAAGAAGAACAAAACCAACCTGATCTTCCTGACAGGAAACAGGGTACTGAAGTACGCAGAGAAAAGCTACAGCACAGAGCGGTCGCTCGTATCTCTTCTGAAGTGAGTTCAGCTCTGAATGATCCGAATCTCATCTGTGTGATTTGAAAATGTATTCAGAAAGCTTGAACTGGGAAACTCTTTGCTTGGCATCGTTCAACAGAACTGGAGCTGACGAGCACGTTGAGGCAGTAGACAAGCTCCAGAAGTCTGTCAAGCTGCTACAGAAAGTAAGCGAATATCCTCTGTCACTGTCAAGTTGTTCACTGTGAAGATTCATTCATTTAAAGGGGCAATGAGTATGATTTGTACTGCCCCATAGCACAAAATGACCATATATGTATATCGATGTTGTTGCAACTTACTGGTCACCAGTAGAGGTCATAATTACTTACCGGCCCTTTTAAATGAGAGAACCTGTTTCCATTGCATTGTGATGCAGGTGTTGCGTGTTTAATTTACTTATGCGCTGATTATGAATGCGCATACTAAAGTGAATGGTTTGCCCTGACGTTTTTGTGACGTAAAACATTTTATCACTGAGTCCAAGTTGCAACAAAAATGTGTTGTAAGGCTACAATCGATAGCCACGTCTGATCAGTTTCATCCTAAACACATTCAGCCACAGGATCCTTATGTATATGTATATGTAGTTTGCAGCAACATAAACACATTACGGATTAAGTGTGATCCAGGTCTTACACTTCATCCTAACCGTCGTAAAAATGCCTTCCTTTGGCAGAGTAACCTGAGCCTACTACGAGACATGGCCGTCCTCATTGCCCAGAACTTCAAGACCAACCCACAGAGGGGCAACTTCTTCAGCTTGCACAAGTGAGGGACTCTTCTCCTCCTCCTTTGGGCTGGGACGTTCTGTAGCTACAGCACCATACCTTACCCTGATGTGAAACATTTTGAAGTGTGTAGGCATGGAGGCCAGAACGGCCCAGCCATCATTAGGGACTCCTAGTCTTGTTTATAGTACAAAACTACAGCATCCCGATTTGTTTTGAAAATAAAATGGTGTTCATTTTTCTTTTTCTCCCTACAGAAAAGAGGGTGACAATGAGTTCATGAATATCATTGCTAATGAAATAGGCACAGAGGTAAGATTATAACATAATAACTGCCTAGTTGTGTGTATTACCAGTAAAACGTTTTTGTGAAGCCCAAGCTCTTATCTGCTCTTAGGAAACTTTGGTTTTTCTGACTGTTGGAGAGGAGAAGGGGCCGGGCCTGTTTCTACTGGCCGGACCCAGCGGACCGGTGACAGAGATGGGACCGCGGTAAGATAGACACCACCACGTTTATTCAAACTACAGTATATCATCTGTAATATTGAATGTAGGTTTGTAATTATCTAATTCTGTCCTCTCCAGGGTGCTAGAGATGCTCCAAGGGAAGGGAGCAGGAAAGAACGGACGTTTCCAGGGCAAAGCCAACAGCCTGGCACGGAGAGGGGAGGTGGAGGCCCTGCTACAGCAGCACTGCAAACATCACACCTCAGAGGAAGAATAAACTCAGCGATGGCTGAATACATTCAACAAACGTACACATATGTTATATCACCAAGGGGGAACAATACAATTGGAAGCAAAGATGGCTAGCTTACCTCACAGTTTTGTGGTAAACACTAAATGCTCCATTTTAGTACACATATGTACAGAGAGACTTGGACAATGTGATCAGTTTTAGACGTGTGAGATGGTCCGCACCTCCCAACAAAATGGTCCACCACTTATGAAATTTCAGTGTTTATTTATTTTGCAGAGCAATGCTTACGACTCGTGTTCGACTGCGTTTCACCCTGGGACCAGCGCCCCAACTCAGCAATTTAACAAAGGCTACTCGTAGCGCCAGCAGTTCACTTCTAAATGTTATGTTTGTTTAATGTCATGAAAATGTACTTAAGACTTCTGCACAATACAATACTGTACATAATACATATGTGAATGTAACTTACATTTCATGTACTGATTTTAGTCATTTAAAATATGAGAAATTATTTTCTGTTGTCAGACTTTTACTTAAAAGCAACATCCTGTTTTACAGTTGAGCACATACACATGGGAGCTGTATTAAGTGCCTTGCTAAAGGGAACCTCTGCAGTTGTTGATGGGGGCAGGGACAGTGTTGCACATTCATTTTTCCAGCTTGTCCTTGAATTACATTTGGTGACCTTCCAGTCACAAGCCTGCAGGCTATTGTCGGCCTCTTGATGAATCAAAATGCCTTCTAGTGAAGTGACATGATCCAGAGAAAGTCATTTATGATCCTCAGAAGGAGAGCGGAGCACCTCAGACAGCAAAGAAGGCACGGACAATGAAAACATAATTCTCATTGCTCTAGAAAATCAGATCTCCTATTTGAAATCACCCATTCAGGCTCCTGCTACTCGTATTGTTCCCTGTTGATTAACAGATTACACGTAAACATGTATTTTACAAACTTGGTACTGCATCATAAAAGGGACGTAAGCATCAGTTGAATGAAGTTTAATATGCATCATCTAAAATACCTGTGAAAATGTAACATACAGAAGATCAGTTCTTTTAACATGGTTGCTGATAAACTAACCTTCCTTAGCTGGTATTGGATATGATTACATGTGACGATAACAGCAGAGATTTGGAAAGAGAAATGGCAGACATACAGTTTATACTCTCAAGTCTATCACAGTAGCAGTGTGTAAAGAGTGGTCAAGATAAAGCTTTCTGATGTAGTGCAAAGGTGCGAGCCTCGCCCCAGTCAACGAGGCCTTGTTCAGAAATACTATAGGCAGTAAAAAAAGTTAATATTCAGGTGGTTTGGCAGTAGTCGTCCAGTTGGTGTGGCCGTTGTAGAGTTATCATAGTGGCTTCACTATCTTCATTGAGATGTAGTTCTGGAATAAGCAAAAGAGAACAATAATCATGTGTCTGTAAGTGCACAAACTGATGCATTTGAACAATTTAGGCTGTAAATTGTGTTTTTGGCATGTACATGTACTTACTTTTCCACACCCTATTTTTCATTTACTTCAATTTTCAAACATTGTATAGGTCTCAGACTAAAAATGTCAAATAATTTCATTTAAAAAACATTTTGTAGCGGTGTACACACATTTTCATAGCACTGCATGCGTCTTATTTAGATTGGCCTGATCTGAAATAGTTCCACTGTCCCCCTGTTGCCTGTCCTTACCGGTAAAGAGTACAACAGGATGGCAAGGAAGAGGAGCACTATGAACAGGAAGATGAGTCCGATGAAGAGGCACCTGAACCTTCGCCACACAATGAACTTCATGGTCTTGCAGGGATTGGTGAACCAAAAGAAGGAGGTGTCTGGGCGGCTGTTGGTGAACGGGGAATGAAAGGGAGAAGATGTATTTGTTAGACACAAACGTTTAAATTTAGATGTGTTAACTGTGTAACATTTTTATGGTTTTTCTATATTGATCCCAACTAATAGAAGAGCAATATGCATGGGATAAAGCTTTCAGAGGTCAAATGTAACATTTCACTGAATGAAAGTGTGTGTGTGTTTGTCATGGTGCTTTCTTACTTGGGAGGGTCCAGTTTGGGGTTCATGTTGGGTTCGTCCCTGCCTTTCCCTGCAGGTTTCTCATCTGCATCATTTTCACTTACAATCTCTAGCGTCATCTCCACCTTCCCCTATAAAGACAGGACAAGACGGCATAATACTTACACACATGTATAATACATGAGATGATAACAATTTGGACGTGTTATGATGATTCTGGAAAACCCCAGTATGGCAGAGATCTTTATTCTTGAGTCAAAATTGTCAATTATCGTCGTCTCGTCCCAAATCCGTAATAACTGCTGGTAAAGTAAGGAAGCAATTTTGCCTCCTAGGTTTCTAACAGCCTGGATTTTCTTCCCATCCTGCCTTGTGGCATTTGTTCATTTGTTCAACAGTACAGGTTTGAACAAGCCAAACAATAATCTCTTATCCATACTTACGCCCAGGACGCACTTCCCATCCTGTTCGCTGGCACAGGGCCACCAGCCTCTGACTGACTGCTGAGCAAACAGAGACTTGGCCTGCTCCGACTTGTGTGGCGCTCCCATCTCCAGGACATCCATCATTTCCAGGGTGCACTTCTCTGGGGTCTTGGCAGGAGGCGTCAGGTTACACAAATCCAGCTCCAGGGTACCTGGGATGTCAGCGTAGAGATGCCAGAGTATGGGTGTGGAAATATGTACAGCTCAAATAAGTAAATAAAGCCAGTTAAGTGTCCTTGGTTGACCTTTAAATGAAGTCTCTCACCTAAGTAATCATCCAATGAGAACTTGTCATTATCCCATACTTGAACAATCAGCTTGGGCGGTATCCTGAACTCTGTTTTGTCAAGACTCCAGAAGTGTTCCTGTTGAAGAGAGAATATATGAAAACATCATGTACTGGCCTCTTATTTCTTTCCTATTGATCGTTATGTGGATTCTTCAATGCTAAATTAATTTCTCCTAGTATAATGTTGGATGTTTACATGCAGGGAACCTAACACTGCATAATGTATATACACAATTATTACATATTGCCTGGAAGTATTTCTGAATGAATGTTTCATCTCTCTTACTGTAAGATGATCTCTGTTCTATTGTAATCTAACAGAAGATGACTGCAGTGCTTTTCATTGCTTGTGGGAAACCCAGTCCAGCCAAGACTCACCTTCTTAGACACCAGACAGAGCTGTTCGGCGGGCAGGTAGTCGAAGTCAAAGACGAACCTCCAGTTGAAGTTGCCGTCTCCGTCCAGAGACCTGTAGTGGACATCAGTCTTCTGCTTGTTCTCCTCCATACCTGGCATCCAGCTGGCAGAGGGAATAACAGGTTTGATCATTCTACAACTCAAGAGATCGTCCTGGGCAGCGGCCCCCAAAGGTTCCACAATAAGCTGAAGCCAAACCAAGTTTTGCCCCTAAAGTAATAAATTACAATTAAAATTAATTCTCAGACTAGAAGACGGTTTATCATTTGTCTTCTGGGTTTGATTTTTCGACGAAATAGCATATGAATGCAATGCTGTTTAGCAGCCGACTTGGAAGTCCCAGATGTCGGATTTTCCCACCAGCACATGAATGCCGCATAATAGTTATGGCTAGAAAAACAAGAATTGTCTAATGTGGAAGTCCCAGATCCAGATCACCACCAAAATCAACGGATCCTTGGGCCAAGGGCTATCTGTCCATCAAATTCCGGCCAAATCCATTTGTAACTTTTTGAGATATCTTACTAACAAACAGACGGGTGAAAACATACTGTAACCTACTTTCATCTTCATTGCCGTTACATGATGTGATTTCTGTTCGTCAAGCATACCCTTTGACATAGATGTCACTCATGTGTTCTCCAGTGATGCTGGTCTCATCCAGAGTCACATCTGTGGTGTTCCAGACGACGGCGCGCAGGAAATACCTGAAAAATCAGACAAAACGTTGTTGATTCAGAGGCATTTTGAAGTGACGAGTTCATCTGAAGTACTGAAGAGCGACACGGCACGTACTTCTTAGCCTTGCGTGGCGTGATGTCAAAGGGAGGTCCAGGGACGCCGATGCTTTTGGGGAAAACGTCCACCCACATCTGAAGACTTCCCTAAATCGAGACAATGTACAGGTTTACACAGTAGTAGCTCAGTCAACCTGGATGTGTGTATGTGTGTGAGTCGTGACCTCTGACCTGTGAGAGCGTGGGCTGGAAGCTGCTGTAAAGGGTCCTGGTCTCCACATGTTCTGGGACCAGTCCCTGTGCTCTGAGCACGTGCAGACAGATTCGTTCGCGGGCCGGACCCAGGTGCTGATGGATCTCCTTGTTGCCCTCTGGATGTGAAAAGATGTTACCATTCCATAGATGTTACCATAGCACATTATTCTAAACTGTGTGCTGGTAGAAACAACCGTCAGAATGAAGAATCACTTAAAAATGTCAAGCAGACACACAAAAGTATCCTATTACTACATTTAAAATGTGCTATAAGTATGATTTCTAGGGTTTTGAGAAGGGTTTTTAATAATCCCTTTGACATTACCAAACTGAGCCAGTGTGTAGTCTTTGCCGTTGAAGGTGAGTGTGGTGCCGTTGTCTTCGGTCCTGGGTTTGGACAGGCCTTTCAGACGGGCCAGGTTGTCCAGGATCTCAGACGGCTTCAGCTGGTCCCGCCACTGGTTGGTACCGGAACTAAGATCAACGAAGACACATTTCTGGATTTCAGTCAGATTTCATTCGCCCTTTTTGGCAGAGATTTGTTAGTTTGTTTCATATCTTGAGGCGGATTAGTGGTGAGATTAAAGTTTTCCCGCCCCCAGTTCGTTTCCTCACATGCAGTAGGTTTGCGGCAGGCCGCAGTAGGAGTTGTATCGGGACAAGAAGCGGTTCTCCAGGTCGATCACCGTCTCGCCGACTTTCTCATCACGGCTCAGAAGATCGTAGTCGTATACAGAGATCCTCAGGTCCTTGTCCTGAGGCAGGAAACACGTCATCTCAAACATCCTAAACAAGACGAAATGAAGAGTGTTTGAAGAGTGTGATGGTAAACTGTGTGTTCCCTGTTATCTTAAAGGAAAAAGCCACCCTCGGATTCTCTCTTACACTGCTAGATATCATCAATCTGTGATGTTCAATGCATTCCAGGAGATATTTTGTGATGACATGTTGTAATTGGACCCACTTTCCCTCAACCTGACTCGTCTATTTCAGTTAGTGATTTCCTACATTTCCCAGAATGACTTTCGATAATAAAATGGGCCCAGAAATGTGAAGTGTTTTAGGGGTGGATGTTTCCTTTAAGAGATGGTATGGTCTGTATTGCTGGCACATTCATTCATTCAGAGTGTTTACCTTCCAAACACAGGGTTGGTGGTGTTGGGTATGTAATTGTCTCTGTCTTCAATCGTCTTCTTTCCCAGTGATATCTTTATGTACGGATCACACTGAGGGGGAGAGAGAACGAAAGCTCGAACAAAACGTGTTGGCTGGTCTCCGTGTTGCTGGTATATAGCCATGTGTGCGTTCCTTACCTTGCCATTGTTGTCTTTGGGCTGCAGGTCTAAAGCCCTGACCACGTAAAGCCTGACCAGACACGCCTGAGGCCCGCTTTCTGGCAGCTCTCTGAACTGACGGGGAGGAGGGGCAATGCCCGGGTCATCTGGCAGAGGGTACACCTTGAATGAAGCCTGCACACACACACACACACACACACACACACACAAAAAACAGATTTTCTTATGTCCAGAGCGGATTGTAAACTTTAAGAACTGGGCCTGGGTCGGTAATTCCTCCTGTCTGTATAAAGGATATTACATTGTTTCTATGTTAACAAATGGAACGTTAGATTCATGAAAATATAAAACATCCACATCATGTTTGATAGCGTCTAATCAAATGATAGAGTTCCGAACGGGGGGTGGAGGGAGTGGAAACTCTACCTTGAACTCTCCGACCACAGTGGGGTCATCGCCCCCGTTCTCGCTCTTGCCTCGCTGCAGTTTGAAGGTGCTGCAGAAATCAGTCAGCCCGTGGAATTCTGGGACATTCTCCAGTTCAGCGTCATACACCTGAGAATGCACGGTCACGTTCAAGTCGTGCACAGCTGCAGAAGAGAGGCTTCTTGCACCATTTTCAACATCTACAAACGCTGTAGTGTATTATAACTCACCTTCAGGGTGTCGTACCCTTTCTTCAGGTAAGGGCCACATTTCTCCTGGTCTCCGACGGAAGCGTAGAATTTACTCCACCAATCGACCGTCTCTTTTTCCTGAGGATTGAATCGCATCATTTTGATCTTCGTACACACACCGTTCTTTCAATTGTTGCATTTGGTCTATGATAACTGAATTTTGATGTCACAAGTCTCACCTTCTCTGTATACTTTGGAGAAGGAAGATGCGTCGCGATACAAAACATAAGAAGTCACAAGTAAATATCACAAACATGGAGCAACAGCATAAACGTGAACGCACATAGAAGTTAAGACGATCAAAAAGACGCAGACGTGAAGCAGAATGTCTGGTGATGAACATGATTAAGAACAATCCCAGTGGTTGTGACAATTTCCAGGTAAATTAATTGCATTGTGGAATTATTATTATTGTGGAGCGGTCGTAGCGCTGTGAATGAAGCAATCTTGGTGTCATTGGTGCCCAGCCTTGTGAATTAGAAGCCGTAATAAGTAACCATACATACAAAGTGGGAGGTAGGGGATGCCATTTTGTTGACAGCAGCAGACATAGTGTACATAAACTGCAAGCCAGAGTAACACAGTGTGTCAAATTTGACCAGAGTCAAATTCTGCCGTTCTTAGTGCAAAACAGGTCACTTAATTCATCGTTTTTAGACAAAGTCCTATACAAATATAGTTACTAGTTATGATCTACATGATGAATTAGTCATTTAGGAGAGGTGAAAGAGTTTACCTGAGCTTCTAGCAGCGGTCTGGTCTCCCCCATGTTAATAGAGACATGCTGGGAAGGGGATGCCATCATCAGAGCCACTGTCAACGGTGGGAAGACAACATGAGAACAAGACCTTAGCGTCTGTCTGTCATTCTGTCAGCATATTCTGGTTCATGTGAGCTTGTTTTTGTGTGTGCGTGAACGTAAGCCTCCTTACTTTTGGAAGCCATGGCTCCCTGTGCGGTGATGACGTAGGGGTCACATCTGAACTGCTCCAGAGAGGTGATGGTGCACTGACCCACCACCGGCTTCCTGCCAAACGGACGGTGGTCGATCACCTTCAGCACAATGGGAGGCGTGTACATCTCCTCCTTGGGAAGGAGCTGGACGCAGGAGATTTGAGACGGTGCCAGAGAAAATGAAATATTATGAATTATTGGCTCTCGGAATGAGAACAAATTCTATGAAAACGATTCTGTAAATGAATAATCTGTGACATTTTCATATAAATATGCTTTGCCACTCTCTATCGTGTGATTCAACCTATAGCCAGTTCATGACAGCTGTTACATTTGCTAAACACCCGGTGTCTGGTAGGTCTTTCCTGGGAAAAGATGACCACTTTAATGCTTCAATGCTTCTTAAGATTGATGATTGTTGAGGCCTTCACCAGAAGTCCTCTCTCTTCCAGGCTCTTTCTTGCTCAAGCACACACACACACACACCCTCCCATATATTACCACTTTGATAAAGAGGACAGAGCCGGGGAAGTTGGGGCACTTCTTCATGTTCTTGATGACGGCTGACTCCACCCTCTGTCCCCCACACTCCACCACCAGGCTGGGCGAAGACACGGAGGCCAGCTGGTAGGGCTTCATGTTCCGTAGACCCCATGCTAGGATCTGGGGGGACACACACACACACACGAGGTGTGAGAAACATATGGATATCAATTCAGAGACACAGTGTCTGAGTGTGATGGTGCGTTACCTCCACAGCGGTGAGCTGCACCACGGGCCGTATGCCCTGAGGAACCATGTAGAGGTTCTCTGCTCTCTTTGGGGGAACCAGGGGAAGATCTGACTCACCTGACTAGAGAGAGGAAGACAGACAGAAAAATATAGGAGAGTACGGTTTACACCCATCACCGAATGAGCAGCTGAAAAGCAGCTTTCTCAAACAGCCATCTCATAAATAGAATAAATAGTATAGTGAAAAGTCTCCTCCCATCTGTTGCTACCGGGGCAAACCTTGTCTTTCAGGATGAGTTCAGCAGCCACCAGTGCCTCCCCTGCCCTTTGGCCTTTCTGGATGATGGGGTGCCACAGCAGCTTGGGCGTCTGGTCCATGCCCGGGTTCAGCTTCACCAGCGGGGTGCAAACACTCCGGCCCAGCAGCTCATCCTTCCCCTGGGCAGAGAATAACATTTAGCATTTAGGGAGGGAGGTCGTGGAAAAGAAGGCATGAAGTGTTTCTTTAAGACAATTCATGCTGGAAACGTGGAACAGAGAATAAACTTGAGGTCTGAGACCAATGGAGGTCCAATGGACATTTTCCATTTATCTGCCACGACCTACCACTTGGTCACTGTCGTAGAACTCCAGCACAACATCGGGCGGGTGGTGCGCGAGGTTCTGGGGATCTCCGTAAATCTCCACATCGTTGAAAATCAGAGTTTGGTCCCAGGTTGGATTCAGCGTTGCCCGCAGCCTCTCTGTCGTCTTACTGATATGCAGGAAGGACACGTGTGCATACGGATCTGTGACAGAAAAACAGATGGTTCAAAAGTTGAAGTTTGTTTTTTTTCCCCCATCCAGAGCAAACAACAATTACTTGCAATTTCACTTATCCCCAATATTATCATCTCATCTGAATGGTGACATTCTAAAACCATCGGCAGTCTTGATCAATACTAGTGTATTTAAACGCATTTTTAAAAATAGCATCTTACCAGAAAAGCTGTCTTTGTCCATGGACGTCATGTTCCTCGCCTGATAGACATAGACACGGAGATGGTAGATATACGACCCTACAGAGAAAAAACAGACTTTAAAAATATGTCTAACAGATAAATGTACCAATATGACAGGTGCATACTGTCTCCAGTTACCTACATTGAAATGTGTGTTATCTGTGTGTGTTCATGCATGTATGTGTGTGTGTCAGTGCCACCCTGTGTGCTTGTGTCACTTACGGTCAAAAGAGCAGGACACAGTGGGCGTGTTGGCACCAAACAGCTTAGTGGCGTCGACCTTGGAGCCTTTCTCCTTCTCCTCTGTATCAATGCCCTGCAGAGTGAACCAACAGGATTGGTTAACATTGGACTGGTTAATGTGTCACACACTGCCAAATGAAACAGATCTTGGTAGTGTAGACGCGCTTGAATACCAGAGTAAATATTTGACGTACGACGGCTCAATGGGGCTCAGATCCGGCTCGTTCCCTCATGTAATCCCTCTCTCTCCCCTCATATTTTCTATACAAAGACCTAGTCTTTGTAATGGCTGCTCTGAAGGCTTGAGTAAAAACAAGAGGTGATCGGGACTTTGGCATCAGGGCTCTTACAGTTTGGAGCAACATGCCTGAGAATATTAAGCTGCCTAAATCTGTATCACTTTGAAATCACTTGTTAAAACTCACTTTTATAGACTTATAGATGTTCTTACTTTGCTTTTATGTCTCTTGCTACTCATTGCTTCTTATAGGATAGAATAGGCCAAAGGTGTTTGTATATTCTCTACGCACCAGCGCCCCCTCCAGCTGGAAGATGGCGGACGCTCCGAGGCGGTCCTCTGGCGCCATCTTCCTCCTCCAGCGCCTCCGACGGAACGTGTCCGACGAGCGCTCCTTCCGGTGGAACTTCCAGCCAATCAGAGAAGAGAACTCCCAGCCCTCCGGGTCACCTTGGTCCCGCCTCTGTGACCAACGATAAACATGCACCCAGAATGCATTGCCAGCTCAAAACTGAATGAATGAATACATCTGTTGTTGAGCATCTCTCACTTAGCTAGATCACAAAATGCAAACCAATTACAATCTCATATGTCTTTATCATCTAACATCTCTATTACATCTTCATCATTGGAAATGTATCTTGCATCTCCAGCCTCAATCAAAAATACATGTAATGCCACAGTATTGGACAGTACTGCTGTATTGTCCCTATGTGCCGACCTCCACAGCGGCTCCAGCAGGGGGCGCGGCTCTCCTACGAGGCCGGACCAGCCTCCTCCTGCGGTGGACGTGGTACACCTTCTCCGCAGAAACCCAGGACAGAGGCTTGTCATCTGGAGGAATGGTCAACCCGTACTCCCAGCCTGGACACACACACACATCAATTGTACACAATAATTACTTATTAAGTTACACAAGAACACATGACATGGCAACCACACCCCTTGGAAATAGACACACATACAGTGCACATACTTTAAATGTAACATTTGCACATAATATTGCACGTAGTATTGAGAATAACAAATATTAGGAGAAGGAAAAATTTATTTGCAACCGTTTCATTATGGTTTGGATGCAAGAATGTTTGGGAATTTATTTTCGGTTCAAATTTTGAGAACATTTAAGTGAATGGACCCCAACCAGGAGGTTAGTGTGAGTCAGGAACCCAGGAAAACCAGCGGAAATCAACAAGAAATGTGATAAAATTTGATAAAATTTGATCCCATGATCCCCATTTCTAAATTAACCAGATACGCTGTGAAGCAAACTGCTTGAAAGACCACTGTGGCTCTAGCCTGTAGCTGTTCAGATGAACGCCCGGACCTTGATCGTCCACGGCTCTGTTGTCGTCCACGGTCCACTCGTCCTCCCAGCTCCAACCTGGAGGACAGTCGAACTCTCCGGGGCTCTGGCTCTTCTCCCCGTTCTGCACAACACCACACCTCAGTTAGCCGCACACATTCATTCAAACTCCACACAGAAAGGGCCGGGAACCGAAACCGGGTCCCTGTTACTGTAAGGCAATTATTTCTATTCGGGAATTGTGTGAGTAAATGAGTGAGAATGAGTAAATGAGATGAGGGTGTGTGAAAGTATGTGAGAGCGTGGGTGTGTTGTATTTGTGTGTGTGTGTGAGAGAGAGAGGGATGAAGAAAAAGAGACTGTGTGTGTGTGTGTGTGTGTGTGTGTGTGTGTGTGTCTGATGTGTTTACAGCCACACTGTACTCTATCTGCATGCGAGTGTGTTGCTCTCACCACATCGGTGAAGGGCTCGGAGGCAGCCTTCCACTCTCTACCAGGGAAGCGAGTCTCATTTTGGAACACCTCGTCCATGAATTCGGTGTGTCCTGCGTCTGCCTCCGTCAGCAGGCTGAAATGCGAGGCCAGACACATAGCATCAGGGTGTGAAATATGGAAACGCATATTTTCGAAAGGCAGGTGGAGGTTCCTGGTTTAAGCCTCCGAGTCGACAAGCATCCGCCCTGCTGAAGTGTCCTTGAGCAAGTCACCGAATCCCTACCGGCGCTGTTGTGTAGCCGACCCTGTTCTGTTACTTACTTTTACCTTAATTAGACAGGCTAATACTCAATAAATAAATAAATCTATTTGACAGTGCACTGGTATTTAGGGGTTAAGTGTCTGATGACTGAGTGACCTGAATTTGGATCCTGTTGTTGCTCCAAGGGTAAATAATTCCAGCCAACTGGCGCACTCTGGTATTTTGTCATTAAATCATGGTCACTGGCATGAGAGGAATGTAAACAGCAGAGAGTAGACTTAGCCCACTTCCTCTGCTTAAGTCCACACAGGCAGAATCATGTGTGTTCAGAGGGGCAAAACACATTCAACCAATATCAGATTCAGCACCAATTCCAATTTAATCCTTTCCCTTAGCCTTATCTGAAGCCAGGTTCCTGTACACAAAATACAGCAGTGAGTCAGCCAAGCATCACATCTGAATGTGTCCTGTTTATGCTTCTGTGGCTCAACCATGAGTTCAGCTGTCCAGTCTTTTCCATTTTCTCGGGGCAGTAACGCAAAACAAACCCATCACATCACAAGTTCTTTATCTTGGTCAAACGGTTTATGTTTTAGAAAAGCGTAGCTGCAGACCGGTTCAATCATCCCCAATCTGACTCACCCTTTCTCTGGGTCGATGAACCATTGACCCTCCCACTCCCATCCTCTGGGGGGCAGGAAGTGCTCTTGTTTCAGCTTCAGCTTGCCCGTCACGTCGGAGTGCTTGTGGCGCCCCACCAGACCCGTGGTCCCCCACTTCCCAAATACCTGGGCCTGGTTCTCATACTGTGATGCAAAGGAATACATACGTTTGGTTTTAGGTGCCGTCTTGGTTGCTGGCTCTGAATAAATGTCTAATTAAAAGTACGTTACATTATGTACCTTAGACGAGCCGTAAAACATACAATCAGGAATTATCACATGGGAAAATACTAGTTCAAAGAAAACCTTCAACATTTAAACAAGTAAAATGGTTAATTCTGCCGGTAAGCGATAGAAAATGGACTCCTGCTCATTCTCTTTAAGAGCAACATACCAGCTCAGCAAAGACGCTGAACGTTCCTTCAGAGAAGGAGTTGAACTTCTTCTCATGTGCAGACAGACCCAGCCACATGTTGACCCTGATCTGCACCGGCACCTTCAAGCCCTTGTTCTTGTCCATGGGGTACTGAGGGGGAACACCATCACACAAACATTAGGATTTCAGAGGAACGGAGGCTGAATGCAAAATCCTTTATTCAACCGACACCACAAGCTGTTGAGACAAAAAGCTCATCTCCGTCGAATTGCCGCCACTTTCTTGGACGTTTTCCAGTGAGTGTTGTGACTTGACGGCTGTTGTATACCTGCATGAAGATGGTCTGTGTCCTGCCACAATGTTGTCCACAGGCCTGATCGCTGTATGTGGAGTAGAGGACCTGGTGAGCCGGGATGCGACTGTAGGCCACCCTCTTCTCCCCTCTCAGCATCCAGATGATCACGTCTGGCATGCTGTTCTGGGGCTGGAAACAGAGAATAAGGTCAGTGTGACTGAATGCAGCGCTACTAAGCAGACAAAACGAACATAATGCAAGTAACGCAAATCAACACTTATTAACGCTGGAAAATGTGCTTGCTGTGTCTGTACCTCCTCAGCCAGCAGCTTAAGTTTGTCCAGCCACGCCTCTATCTCTGCCAGAGTATCTCTGATCTCGCTGTCCTCCTCTCTCATGCGTCTGGCGCCCTCCTTGATGGTGGCCATGGCGCCGTCTCGCAGCTTCTTGATCTGGATGTCCAGGGCCGTCAGGTTGGGTCGGCCCTCCAGCTCGGGCGTCGGGAAACTGGAGGACGGCGGAGACGAGGTGGGGGTCGGTTCAGTCACATCAAAATGAAAAGTGGAATTATGCGATGTGGAGAAGCAGAGGGGGGGATCAAGCATCGGTCAGGAGATGGAGAGCGGTGGGAGGGATATCACGTTTGAGTTAAACATTTAGACTTTTCATTATAGCGCCCCCCATTATGCCGATCAGTGCAATTTTTGAAACGCTGGAACACAGTGCCAAGACACATCAGCCCTCCAAATTTTGTCCAAATCAGATCAGTGGTTTCCGATTTATCACGTCAGATTTCCCACAACTATTATAATTTTCATCGATTTCCCCTCACTGATCAGCAGAGCTCATCGTGCATTATTCTTCCCCAGCACCATATCCTCTTCTTACCTTTCTAGGTCTTCAATGAGTTGATTGAGCAACTTCAGCCACACCTCTACTAGTTGGTTGTCAGTGACTTTAGCCAAGACGGCGGTTTTACAGGTTTCCAGGTTAGATTGCTGCGATAGGAACAGAACAGGGGTGGAGAGTTAAACAGATCCAGAGTACATGTAGCGTCCCACCGGTCCTGATGTCCCTTTAAGCCCGGCTCTCACACACATCATCAATACAAATGATTTAACTGAGGCTTTCGATCGAAAACACCGATTCAAACTTCAAGAATCGTCCCAACTCTCAGAGAAAAGTCTCTCTTTTGTAGGTTTCAAAGGATAACGCTATATTACCAGGCGATGAGTGATGTAGAGGATGATGTTGACAGCGTCCAGGCGATGGCTGATGTCTTCCCAGAATGAGGTGACCACAACCACTGGCTTCGTGTTGGCCCAGGGCAGGTAGTAGTAGTGGTTACCTAGTCAAATTATACACAAATTAAGAGATATTTGAAAGAGAAAATAACAAAAATAACATTGTAGATCTTGTTGTATGCCAAAGTAATCTATTTCAGTGTACTACCTATCTTTCCTTAATGTAACATCTTCTCCAACACACCCTGTCTTACTTTTTGCCATTTGCTGTAATGGTCTTCCTTGCAAAAATAAACCTAAAAGTTCCCTAAGACAGACTGTAGTTGTATTACTCACCATCAAATACAGCACAGCTGTACTGGGTGGTGGAGGCCAATGGCTTGCAGGTGGTGTCCAGTTTGTTGCCATAGTTACCGATGCTGACCTCAAACTGGATCGGTTCGCCGGGTTCCTGGATCATGTTGGCGCTGTGGAAGACCGCACACAGACAGTACTTCCTCCTCCTCTGGTACTTCTGACGGAGGGAAGGAAACAGGGATGGAGGAAGAGAAGAAGGGAGAGAGAGAGAAAGGGAAAGAGAAAGAGAGGTGGAGTGGAAATCAATCTTTAAAAAACTGGAATTCGATAGCACTCCACGTTATTACAGTTCATGGCGAACGTTTGGGTAGAAAGGAAAGTTGGTCACACCCAGTCATCCAATCACTGCACTCTCATTTGGCTACATCATTACACACCTCTCCACCTCAATTCTCTCGTCTTCTACGTCCCACCATGTCTCCATTCTCTTCTCTTCTCCTTTTGGCACAACCTCAAACCGCGTTTCACGTGTTTACCTTTCCTTTAACTGAACTTAGTTTGTTCTAACCTCTGTAAAGTGCGTTGAGACCGTGTTGAGACCGTTATTCCAGTCTTAATATGAGAACATGTTTGCTGGCTAGTCACCGTACCTGGGCCACCAGGATGTCGTCACTGGGGATGCCGTCTACCGTCTTGTCCGCTTTGCCCTCTAGCTTAGTGGACAGCTCGACCAGGATCCTGCCCCTGTACGCCACGCCCTGTCCCTGTGCAAAACACAATACATCCATCAATCAGTTAGCATTGCTGTGAGATGCTGAACAGCCATTAAGAGAGACACAGAAGTGAACTAGAAGGGAGGAAACAGCCAGACGGGACTGATAAGATACCGACCACTAAATTGGCACTTCTCCACAGTAGGCCTACGTTTGCTTAAGCTGACAAAGCAGGATCATAGATTCAAAGGTAAAACAAGTCTAAACCAATACCTTGCCATAGTTGAGATCCTCATAGGGGTCTGGCAGGCCGGTGAACTCTCTGGGGCTGCCGTACAGGTTGACGTAGCAGGGCCCGAAGGCAGGCAGGAAACCCACTTCAGACTCCCCCGTGTTAGCTGGAAGGGGGGTGGTGACAGACTTAACCTCTTTATGATGAGACTCAAGCTAAGCAGAGCAAAGCTACAATGTTAGTAGGTCAGTGTTGCTGTATTTGAGGAGGAGGTGACGGACGGACTGAGGATGGGTAAGCACGTGACGGACACGACGACGACAACACAGTTAGGACTTAAACACATGTAGAACCTACAGAGCACAGCGCAGCTTTACGAGCGACGTACACGTACAGTATTAGACTTGTAATACAGTAGACACGACATGCGTATTGCGTCACATCCCATGCACATGCTACACACAGCAAAGAAAGGCACTGGTGAACCTTCATATGACGCCATTTCCCCATTTCCCGCATGTTCCTCTATTCCAGGAGAAAAGGGACAAGGCAAGTACCATTTAGAAGTCAGTAGAAATAGGCACATGTGAGTAACAATCATTTTCAATTGTAAAATCTAGTTTTTCCACACATAAAGTCACACAACTCTGAGTGTTGGACACATACAGACAGTAATCCAGCATTATTAGGCATTTGATTCCAAGTCAAAGTACAATTTTCTGTTATTCCTCAATTTTTGACTTAAAAAACACAATGCAGCAACTTTACTACTTGTGATTTGGTTGTTTTACAGTTTAGTTAACTGAATTCCACTCCTGCCCTAATAAGCATACCTTCTATTTCTCCACCAGAGGAGGCTATCTTGGCCAGGTTCAGGTACGTGGTGCCAATAGCATCATTTCTGGTCAAACGATCCCTGCAATCACACATGCAAACATTAGACAGCATACACACTGAGATAGCACCACACTCATATTCCTAACTGTCAAATAACATGCAAATTCCATGTGTGGGTGCACTGTTATACCCTACATTTTCACTGGCTCTATAGCATAGGGAATGGGAAAAAACACTGTTCACTGTTCATTTTCTCGCTGTTTATGTCTAAATGTTTTACTGCAGGCGATTGGCTCCAGGATCGGAGTGGGCTTTCATCACCTTCTGAGGGACATGTCGTTTTTCCTAACCTTTCCCCTGCCCTTATTTCCCTCTAGCCTTCCTGTACGTGAGTTATTTGACTGTTAGCTCACTCACAAACGCACACAATACTGAAATTAGTTCAGGGTAAGTCGGTGTCAACAGGATCCCAGAACGTGTTATGGAGGGGAAGGGAGCGGCCAGTACAGCCTGAGTCATAGGCTACGACAGTATTCTCATGTGGTTGGTACTGGGGCATGGGAACACACACACACACACACAGAGATATTGTGGTACAGTTTCCCAACCTTAAATAACTCTTCTCTAGTTGCAGAGAACTGAATAACACTGCTTCTTTCCATTCCTTCCTCCTCGAACACAGAATGCGACCAGCTATTTGCCATTAGCTCTCAAATAAAGTCGCACAGCTAAATGTCTCTCTCGTTCCACTTACCAATCAAAGACAGTCAGTTTGATGCGCTCGCACATGGAGGGGAACTACAGCAGAGGACAAAAGAATCGGGTGACACAGAGTGAGACTAGACTGAACATGTATTTGTTGATTCCTATCATACCTTGGTGCCAATTCAGAATTCAGTTATCTGTCCTTGGGACCGCTTACCTTGACTTGAAGGTTCAGCACTTGGTTCCACTCAGGGTTGGCATTCTTCTCAATGGTCTGAGTGCACAGCTGCAGAGACAGCAAAACCACATGTCAGATAATATAACGTTCAGCTTGCTTATGATCAACGCTGTTGCGAGAGCGGGATAGTTCAACAGGAACCTTTTTGCCGGCGAAGCGAGCTTCTAAGAAGGGATCCACCAGGTTCTTCTTGTTGCCGTCGCCTCCGAAAACGTCTTTCACGGACTGGACAAACGCATCGTCCACTAAAATGAGAAATACTAATAAATCGGCAATACTATACTGCTGCCAGCCCGCAAATTACTGTTGTTTTTTGTGTGTGTATCCATGATTTTGTATGTACTGTCTCAGTTAAATGACCATTTCCTTTGTTACCAAAATGGTTTAATTATTGATCTACTACTTGTCTTACTCTGGGGAATGTCCTCCGCCCTGAACACCTTGAGTGACAGGGTGGCCCATCGCATAGTCACGCCGGCCGGCAGAAGCAGGTTACTCTCTATGTCATCCTGGTCGTCATTAGACTCCCTCTTCTCCACCTATGGGAGACAGAAAGAGAGAGACAGAGAGAGAGAGAGAGAGGAGCATTGCCCACATATTTACATGAGAAGAGGAAGCAGGAGAGCTAGAGACAGTGAAAGTCATCTGAGAGTTGGGTCAGTCGTACCGGTGGCTCGTCCCTGGTCCCCACTATGAAGAGGCTGACTTTGAGGTAACCCTTCGCCCCGGAGCCGGAGTCATTTGGCTCATTCAGCAGGAGCCACTTCCTCATGACGCAGTGGGCTGCAGTATGACACACACACACACACACACAAAACATACAGTACACACACAGAGTCAGAGTCCATAAAAACACACACAAAGAGCATAGGCAAAAATATTAAAAACTAAACTAAAACTAATCAAACCCATACTGAAAATGAAATAAAGCTAAACTGAAAACTATTAAAAAAATAAAAAATAAATGAAAAACCCCAAACTATAATAACCCTGTCCCCTCCACACATAAACAAACAAAACAATAGCGTCCTCTGAGCAAATGTGCATGCAAATCTAGTTTGTGGTTCTGCGACAAGCTTACCAGGTTCATCGTAGACATAGCCGACGTCCAGCTGTGAGAGCGAGAGAACAGGAAGAGATCAGCCGGACTGATACGAATACATTTCACCACATTAATGTGCCACTGTGTCGAATGGATGAGAGAGAACGTACCTTGAATTCCCCCATGAGACTGTCCGCCCTCAGAGAAAAGGAATTGTACAGCTGCAGAGAAGAGCACAACGATGTACAGCGGTATAGGAGACGTCTTTATAGAGCGGATAGGACTGCAAAAGCCACATCTACTTACCCGAATGCTGATGTTTTGATCGAACAGGTCCGATGGCAGCATGTGTACGTTGTAAAAGAATATCTGCAAAGACAGAAGATTATTCCAAGTTTGTACGAGGACAGAGAACAGCAAAACGCAACCTGACCTTGTACTTTTGGATAGCTTCACCCTAAACCGGGTCAAATCCTTCTAGTGTGCATCTAATGAAATCTGAAGGAACACGTTTTGATCTGATCCCAAGTCTGTGTCGTCTGTAGTCTGAGCCGGACACAGTGCTGTATGGGTAAAGTGAGAGTACCTCATCAAAGAAGGGGTTGTTTCCCCTCCTGATCCTCGTCCTGTGGGTCTGCCCGCACACGTTCACCTTCACCACCGGTTTGATGTTGTTGCCAGGCAACTGACGAGCCTCAATGATCCGGATCCGGATCTGAAACGCAGAAGGCATGAATGAATTTATGCATGTCAGTTTTTTTTATTACTCTGCAGCCTTAGAGATACTGCATTTAGCTAAACTTAACTGTTGTGTCAAAACTGTTTCCCTTTAAAAATGTCTTTCCCCTGGCAGTATGTCTTTGCCTTCATTTCATTTCGGGGAAGAAAATAACAAAATCATTTACATTTTGGGGATTGTTTTCCCGTCGCTGGCTTTTCAAACGGTAAAACAAAAAATTTCCCAGGATTACAAAGAATTAAAGTAGCCTACGTAGTTGCTTTGTGATGAATAGAGATCAGGCTTGTTTGCGATCTTTTCATCTCAAACCACCAAGCGTCCATTGATTCTACAAGGAAGCTGTCAGGCTATTACTTTAGTCTACACCGAGGAAAACAGCGCCTGGGAAAATCACTTTTTTAGGG
>OMLI01022444.1:0-10025 GCA_900302605.1 Rondeletia loricata
AGCTGCTCGCGTGCGTTTTAGTACAAATCACAGCTAAAGGATAGCATAACGGTAAACATGAATGCCAGAAACCGAATCCTTGTGATTGCTCTTGCGGCGGATCTCGATGAAGATCCCGCTGTCAGGAGAAGGGGTAGGAGTGTGTGGGTACACGACATAAATCGTGGTAAGAGGCAGTTTGGGCCGGGGAGTAGCCTAGCACCGGCTAGCTCCGCCATGTTGTTGATATTTTTAGTCCCGTCTCCTCCTAGATTTTGATTGGTCGGTCGAAAAAAGTGACATTGATGAGCGGCGCTCCTCTCCAAATGTTGAACTATTCTCAACTCGAGGCGCCCAGAGCGCTCCGCACAAAACGCCAGACGCCGAGCGCTGTGCGCGGAGCTGGGAAGAGGAGCACGCCTAGCGTGTCTTTACCATAGAAATGAATGACAGAAAGGCGCTGGCAGCTCATAAAACGCTTTCTGTGGACACGGCCCCTTAGAAGCCATAATCAGCAAACTCTAAAAAGAGTTAAGCAATCCCTCTCTGGTCGGAAACTATTTATTTCCACATTCAAAGGCAATAGGAAACATAAATGAACGTTCCCCAGTGGACTCACACAGTGGCTCTGTGCTGGGAAGGCAGTGTGGGCCAGCCAGGAGAACAGACTGGTCATGGATTGACGTGTGGGCTAGCCAGTGCCACTGCTGGTAATGCTAAGCAATGGGTGGTAGAGTGGTAAAGTACTTGTGTGTGAGGGGTGAATAAACAGTGAGGTCTGCTACTGTAATGGTTGTCAGAAGTTATCCAATGTCAGAGTTAATCACCTTTATTCGCTAAATACATCACATGGGAATTAGAATTAGACTGGAATGGAATAGCTAATAGAATAGAATAGCTACTAATACTGTGTTATGCATGGACATAATGGGTCTTTCTTGGTACTAAAGGAGTGTGTATGGCTGGCCAGCATGATAAGCAATGGGTGGTACAGTGGTAGAGGGATTAGGTGATTGATGGGTTCAGTAGGTGATCAAACTCTGTGGGCTAGCTACTGTAAAGGTGATGCTACCTGGTCAACACTGTCCACAGAAGGGACAGGAACCTGTAAGTGGGACAAAATCATTGCATGAAAACATAGTGGTCTTTAAAGTAATCCACGATATCTTGTTTTATTTCTTATTGATTTTGGTGACAGTTTTGGTGCTCAGCGCTCATTGCTGTGGTGTTTCTGCACTGCACTTCCCAGAGATCACTCACAAACAGTGAGTCCAATTACTGTGACGTCTTTTTCTTTGGATTTTCTGTTGATGAAGTTTGAGTTTCTGTAGGTGTCGCTCTTTTCTTTGTCTGTTCAGCCATGGTGGCTATTGCTGCTCATGCTAACTACCCAGTTGCTGCTGCTGGAAAACACATCACTTCATGTGCCAGAGGATTTTTCCCAGGAAAGACCTTCCAGACAGCGGGTGTTTAGAGCAGCAAAGCTTTCATGACCTGGGTATAGGATGAATCACAATTATGTTATGTTACATCAATCAGTGATAGAATTTGTTACAGATTATCACTTTAAGGAAAATAAGTGTCATGTTACTCATGCAGTTGTTTGTCATAATTGCCTATCTGTGCTGCCTCAAAATAATGACAAAGTAAAATACCTTGGCCTTAACAGTAGCCAGTTCAGCATGGGCCAAAGCACAGTGCCAGCATGATAGCTCGTAACATACAGTAATGACTGTTAGCTTGGCAGTAGTTAGCTTGAGTAATAGGTGATTAAACAAGGGCTTGCTACTGAGCTGGCAGAGCTGTGTGGCCTAGCTTGTATAATGGCTGGTGTGTGTGTGTGTGTGTGTGTGTGTGTGCGTGTGTGCGTGCGTGCGTGCGTGCGTGCGTGCGTGCGTGCATGCGTGTGTGTGTGCGTGCGTGCATGTTGGGGAAGGGGGGTATGCACATTATCTTATTATTATTATCTTACAGGCTGTTTGGCGTCATGAGTGATTAAACTGGGAGGATGAGGTAATGTTTTGATTTGCCTTCCTTTTCCCATAAAATCTGTAGTTAACAACAGGGATGCATTGCATATTTTAAGCTCATTTTTTGCAAGGTGGATGCCGTCTATCTTTGTCTCCCCTATTACAGTTTAGTCTAGAAGTTTGAGTGACAACTACAGGCTGTAATGGAACCATTGCTGAGTGATGAAAACGGGCTACATGATAATACAAGTTTATCAAGAAACAAAATACTTGAAGCTTTTTTTAGTACAGTACATAAAACATTTATTACGTTAAATAAATCTGTTTCCAACGAGAATATTGTACAAACTCCATTTAGAAAGCAGTGATAAAATGTAGTAGGAACTGAGCAGTGTGTGTGTGATCATCCCATGGTCTCATGTGCATTGACTTGCTTTGACATACTCTACACCACTGCTCATGTGGACACACCTCCAACAGATCTGCTGACAAATGCCAAATATTAGCCTATCCATGTCCGCACCCACCTACCCGGCTACCCTTTCCTAACACAATCCTGCCCTGTAATGCCCTGGCTCCGAGTCACAGCAGTTCTTTTCATGCTGGCTGCACATTTACTGTCATGTTTGCAAATGTTTTTTAGGGTGAGGGTTAGGAAAACACTTCAAATAGTTGTTTTTTTCCCCATGGTATCTGTGGTAAACACGGAGGGGTGCATTTGCCTATTTTTGTTAACGAGGGAGGTGCATTTACAGTTCTAATTCTTGTTAACAAGGAGATTGCTTTCACTCAGTTTTGTGACGAAGGTGGATGCCATCCCACATCATCACCCCGCAAATCACCTCCGACCAAGGGGAAGCTTGACTCATAGTACTACTGCTCGACTCCCAAGGCAGAAATGTCGCAGTATATTGTAGTGCAGCCCTTCGTCTGGCGGATCAGTGTGAATCTATAAGACTACTGTAGTTTTTCTGAAAACGTACATCAGCCGGGTCTACGAAGTCTAGCAAGGAAGGATTTGATCCACAGAATAATTTTCTTATGTCATATTGTGCTCATTGTTTAAGCACTTATTACTGATTGGTTGCTAAATACATTGATTGCAAACACTTGCAGCTGGTGTCCATGACCTGTGATCACGAAATTCACATAGGGAGGTACTCCAATCAAAGCAAAAACAACCTCCTCATTACTGACCCTAAGCTGGTAACTTTATCAAAGTTGTACTTTGGACAAGATGAAGCTCACACCACTTGAGCAAACTGAGGCTATCAGAGCCAAAGTGAAGCAGACTGAGTTGCAGTGGCCTGGTTTCACTGAGGTGGGAGATCTCTCACTTCTCTGCAGCCCAACGGGAAGCGTCGCCATGTTAAGTCTCCACTATGTGTGTATATATCTCACCAAGCTTTTACAAGGCTGTCAGTGTGACACAGATTCAGATCACCAGTAAAATATTTAGAAAAGGTGATGTGGTGGAGGGGAGTGGTCTTCCAACTCAAACCAAAATGATCATAGTAATACAGTTTAGAACAGCTCATGCGTGTTAGGGTGTGGTTCTCGCAGGGTGTGAATGCCCAAATACCAGTTGTGACTCAGTGGCCTAGAGGTAAAAGTGTTCGATCTTTTCAATCAGTGAGCCAAACCAGGCAGGACATCCTTGGTGTGTGACTGGACAGAGACACTGCATACTTATTGTGTGAATCATGTGTTTCTCTATGGTTGAGCATTTTCACACTGTGATGTTAACCTATCCCCACTCCTATTGTACTGCCCAGATGCAGTTGTGTTAACAACAGTGGGCGAGTAGCCTGATCCACCAAGTTGGGTTCAGTTTGATTCAGCTAAGCTCAGTTCAGTTCCCTTAAGTCAAATCAAGGCGAGTTCAGTTTAGTTCGAGTGTACCCATCCCGTTTAAGATTGGATCAGCTTGGTTCAGTGTGCATCAATGATTGAACATTGATCCACACAATCTTGATGTGTCTTTGTTTGAAAGATTCAATTGTTTCCAGCGTATGATAACTAAAAAAGGTATTGGGGCCAGAAAACCAGCGAAGGGGGCATTCCCTGCTTTTTCTACCACTCAGCCAATGCAACCTGCCACACTACAAAGAGCCTTGCTCTGCCAAGCCCAAATCATCAGCCAGCTGCAATGGGCCTCTGAAGGCAACATCAGAGAGGAGAGTGTGGTCGCTCGTGGCTAACCAGTAACCATATTATGAGCTGAGCTCCTGAGTCTCTCTCTAAACCTTCTGGAGGTTCAAAGCAGCGGTGAGGTTTAGGGAGAAGGCCACTCCGTCATGCTCCCATTCAGATGGCTGAGTATTGTGGTCCATCATGAGTGGATTGGCCAAAAACGGGTCCATAGTTTATCAATGAGCATCTGCTAATTGGGTCTGTGTATGGATGCAGGTTCAAATGGTCACCAATGGTCTTAAATCGTTCATCATCTATTCATCTTTGAGTTCTGAGGCAGGACTCATTGAAATCAAATCTCTTTCAAACATGCCAATATGTTTTATACCAACCTCTTTTGGCCGCAAAATCCAAGTGAAAAAAAGTGCCTTTCTTAGTAACAGCTGGAATGAGGTAAATAACTTCAAGAATTGTGCAATAGTGAGTGAGGTCATTACCTGACAAATTAAACTCTAGGTCAAGAACATCGTTTAATACCTGTGACCCGCAACAAGCTTATAGGTTTGCCTTTTCATTTTTTAATAGAAATTCTGCTTTGTTATAAAGAGCTACAGGAGAAATGGAATGAAGAAAGAGAGGATGATGTGGGAAAAGTTGTGAGCTGGATTTGAACCCAACATAGCCTTGGTCTACTGATCCAAAAGGACAACCCTATATGTTATTATTGCAGGGACATCATCAGACATCACTGCGAGAAGCTGACCTTTGTGCGTGTGTGTGTGTGTCTTGTTCAAGGTCACGGCGGCTTTTAAAGGTTTTAAAGCCCTTCAAGGTCGACCAGAACTCCTCCCTGGGTCTTTCATGTCATTTTCCTCCTCACCGCCACTGCCCTCGCTTCGATTTAAACTTTCTCTCTCTCGCTCTCTCTCTCCGGCCAAGATTGTAATAATCATATAATCAGCTTGTTAGAGTTCTTATTGTTAATACAGTTTCTGGTAAATGTATAGGACACACACATCCTGGAACATCCAATGCTATGCTGTGTGTGTGTATGTATGCGTGTGTGTGTGTGTGTGTGTGTGTGTGTGTGCGCGCGCGTGCCCGCCCATGCATGTCATGCAAACATTGTATGTGTTTCTTTGGGGTTCTGTGCACGTGCTATGCAGTAGATCCTTGTCCCTCCTAAAAATGTGGTTTCGATGTCCCTGATTCCTGCCACAGTCTGTCCACTGGGTAATTTCTTTCCAAGTCTCTATTTCTGTTTTAGTAATTATCTGACTCCTCAGACTCTATCCCTCCAAGGCAGCGTAATATGATTGAAATAGCTAAAGAAAGACCGAAATATTTTCTCCATTTATCCCAGTCTCTGTGTTGTATTCTCGGAAGTCAAGATGGTAGATGTGGGTTTGTGATCCGTGGTGGTAGCTGCTGGTCATGGTCATGCCTGTTCATTTTAAAATACTGTCAAGTAGGCCTGAATAGGTATGAAACATAAAAAGCATCATATCATTGAGTTTTCCAAACAAGTTCCCTCGAGGCGGTGCAATATTGCAGCAGTAATTCACTATTGCATGCTGGCCGGGTTGGACTTCTATTATAGCTGCAGCATGTAACATTGGTGATTCCCTGTTGCCGTAGTTTTGACTGTGATTTGTTTAGTGATACAAATAGCACCCAGATGACACTTAGCAATTAGAAAACCGTCTACAACCTCCATGTGAGCGACATACACCCCACCCACCCTGCACCCTGCCTTAGCAGCTGGCCAGGCCGCTTGCGAAAGAGGCGCTGCCGAAACCCCCTTTTGTTTTTCTGGCTTTCCCCTTCTTTTTAGTGGGCCATATTAAACCCGTCTATGGCCTTTCTGTGGTCACACACTGTTCCAGTTTCCTCCTCCTCTCTGTAAGTCCTCTCCTCCTCTTCTCTCCTCATCCTCTCCTGTCCTGTCCTCATCTTGTCCCTCTCCTCTTTTATCCTCCTTCCTTTACCCTGCCATCACATCAAGGAGCTGCCAAATTAGACGTCTGAGGCCAGAGCTCTAATCATACCACTGGTCCAGTTTCTTTGGTCAGTTATGGGAAATTGGAGGACATGCAAGTCCATGCTTGACTAAGAACGGCCTTTATGTTAGGATGGAGAGACATTGACCACAGACACATGAAGGTGCAGGTACTGGCTGGTGGCTGGCCAAGGAAACCCTCAAAAACGTAAGTAGGATATTGGCTCTCACCTCGATCAAGGGATGAATGAAAATTGCTTTGAGAATTGAACAAAAGAATGAAGGAAAATTGGGAGAAAATGGAGAGCGGACATTTGGGAGCTATTGATTTCCCATGATGATGATGATGATGATGATGATGATCTAGTTTTGTTTAGCTTAGTTTATTTCTTTATAAATCTCTCTCTTATAAGTTGTAAGGATGGAGCGTGATTAGCGTGATTTTGCTCATATGGTATCTAATTATCTGCGAGTGCATTGATTTATGTGTGTGTAACCTTCCTTCCCCCTCCAACCAATGTGTGTGGGTATGTGTATGGCCCCCTACCACAAGCTTTAAGTAGCTTCTTTGGGTGGCCATTTCACACGCCACAGCTTGTCAATAATAGTAATTATATTGTTATTTCTGCATCTGCCTATATGTGCATGAACAAAGAAAATGTGTACAATAATATTATTTCTGTACCTGAATATATGTGTGTGTGTGAATAAAATAAAATAAACAAACAAAAATAAAATAAACAATAAACAATCTCTCCCAATTTCCTTTCCTGTCGTTTCATGAAACACCAAAGAAGAATTAAATCCAGCACTTAAAGGGGAATGCCACTCATTTTATTGATTGATTTATGTTATTCCTGTGGCCTAGGAGAACTAACAGACAGTAACTCTCCAAAACCAAAACACCCAACTTTTTATTGAAGCCTCAACAGAAAGTGTACCCATATCCACAGAAAGTCACCCTGGATGTTCGCACTGTCGCCATTTCCTTATTTTCCAATTTTGAAACACTGAAACTGTAACAGCACTTTTTAAAGGATAAACTAGTTTATGGCAATAAGGGACAGTAGTGAATGTTCACTGATACAAATGGACCTTTCCAGGGGCATAGGACTAAAACACATTCTAAATAATTTCAGTAGTAATTCACCTTTAAAAAATATATTTTTATTCTTTCATTGATGGACGACTCACACCTTTTTATTTAAACTAGTTTATGAATTGGGCCTTTTAAAAGTGTTAAACTTTCCCTTCTGCAAAGTGCAGATGCCCACCACACCCATGAATAAATCTAATTCAGCCAAAAATACCAAAAAGCACAACATGACAATTAGCCAAAGCAATCCCAGGCCTCTGTGATTTAGATGGCGTGAAAACAGACCCATAATATTATATGAAGCCTTGCATGTCAGACAAGGAAAACCCAACAGATTTATTGAAGTTACAAATTTCTTTAAGTATATGAAATGTGACAGGCTGATTCAGTAAGCCAACTGTTTTTACATGTTTCTCACAGTGTGAGTTTCAGCATATGCTAGTGTGTGTGTGCGTGTGTGTGTGCATGCGTATATGTGTTTGGCTGTGACAGGGGAGTTTCCAGACTCCACAGATTCTGATGAATGGGTCACTGTGTGTGTGTGTGTGTGTGTGTGTGTGTGTGTGTGTGTGTGTGTGTGTGTGTGTGTGTGTGTGTGTGTGTGTGTGTGTATACAGTAGGTCAACTCTAACATTTGCCCACTCTTTATCTCATCAATGCAAAATATTTATCTCTCAAAATACTCGCCCTCTCTTTCATCACCATAACATACAGCAAACATGTAGCAGACATAGACATGTTCACTGTTGGATGTTGCACAATCACATTACACATGTTCATCTCATGTGTGATTCACGTGAGGTTGTTATTTCACCTGCCAGACTTCCCTACTCCTTTTATCCCATGGATCATTTCTGAACCAGAGCATCATCAACCACCGGTCCGTTCGATGACTCACACCCACAAGTGGCAGTGCGCTCAGCCTCCAGACACGCGACCATGACTAAATATCAACAGAGTTCCAAGCTACTGTGGCTAGCCGGATTAACAGGCTAAGACAGGCAGAAACCCTTAAACCTCAGTCAAATATGATGTATTGGGGCTAAATATTACTGCGGTGATTTCTGCCTCTGAATGGTGGTCCTTGGTCTAAATGAAGTCCATGCATCTGATGTGAGGGCAGCCTTTGATATATGCCACCAACTGCCAAAACTGGGCTCAGCTGTTGCGCTGGAAGTGTAGCCAAAGTTCGCTCATCTAGTTGAGCACATGACAGTGGTCAGTGAACCATCTCCTTTACATTTGAAGGGCTTCATTCCAAAACACAATACATCCAATTTAACCAGAATCAGCATCAGAATTACTTTATTCACCAAGCTCAGTAAATGGTCAGGAATTTATCTTAGTTGCACTGGTGCAACTTTCATGACAGCAACTATTGCCCAATCAAAGTTTTATTGTGGATCAATTCTGTTGTACCAAAGCTAACCCAAATAAAGACCATGCATACAGAGCATAGAATAGAATAGAATAGCATAACAAAACATAAAAGAACAGAGCAGAACAGCAATACAAAGCAGAGAAAAAGAGGACAGGACTTAACTTTGCTCAGCTGAACAAGATATACGTATATCACCGGAGCAAAACACGAGCAAAGCACTGTTTGTCCCCGGCATCCCGGGTGCATCTTGAGTGACCTTTCTGGTCTGCTTGATGACGTAATGTTTTCTTCCTAACGGTCCCTTTCTCCCAGACAACCTAACTGTAGCGCTGCCAGCACTGTCTGCTCCTCTCATCAGAACCAGTGAGACCAGAACACAGTCACTCTCTGTCCCCCTGGTTTTACTGCAGACGTCTGTTTATTTCTCAGGAAAGTGGTGGATTTAGCTCATCAGACAAGGAGAGGGAGAGACTGACAGGAGAAAGGAAAGAGAATGTGCATGTGGGACATAGAGAGGGGGGAGTGAAAGAAAGAAAGAAAGAAAGAAAGAAAGAAAGAAAGAAAGAAAGAAAGAAAGAAAGAAAGAAAGAAAGAAAGAAAGAAAGAAAGAAAGAAAGAAAGAAAGAAAGAAAGAAAGAAAGAACGGTGATCCGTTCCCGGGGACGGAACGCAGCGTTCACACTAACCAAACGATCCGGACTTTGGGGGCAATCGTGCTCGGAAACGGCCCCAGGTCCCTAGTGTGAAACCACCCTAAGATGAGCAACAGCTCTACTGGGGAATGGATGAGAGGAGGAGGACAAGAGCATGAGAAAAAATAAGTGTAAGAATAAAAAAGTGTTAGGAAGGAGTAATAGATGAAGGAGTTGTGTTGTGAGTTGAGTGTAGTGGGAAAAGCTAGTGATAAAGAGAGTGATAGATGAAAATAATCAGTCAGTCAAATGGACAAGAACATGCATTTGAGCCCAGAGGAGGGTTAACGCTCCGACTGTCATCGCTGCCTTTGTTTAAAATATTCATAAAAACGGGGTGTGAATTTTCAACACATCTATGTGTTACTTAGTTAACAAAGAGAAGAAGAGCTTCTCTGTGTAACATTGTGAAGCAATTTAATCAAAAATTTAGTGTCAACAAAGATCAATAAATGTGGAACATGTTCAAAGAGGCAGTCTTGGCTCAGCGTTTCAACCTTGACAGATCTTCAGGCGGTGAAAACTTTCGGCACAGCATGCGATAACGATTTGTTTAGAGCAATGCTATTACCACATGTTGAAAACGACCTCAAGATGTACTGTCTCTAACAGGACACACAGATGTCAAATATGACATCCTTTCGAGGATATGGGAATCTAACCCTGCCCAATAATTTACATATTTCTTGTTCATATTTTTTCAAAGAAACACTCTTCTTCATGGTCATAATATACAGGAGTAAACAGTCTGCAGTAGCAGTTCCTGTTTTTCCCA
>OMLI01022447.1:6701-17129 GCA_900302605.1 Rondeletia loricata
AGAGGGGGGGGGGGGGGTTCAAAGTATTTGAGAAGGAGTGCAAATATGGGGAGGCTTTCTGCTCCTGGACAGGGAAGCTCTAACAAAAATGCGATTGAAAAGATTTTTTGGACCTTTGCCAACAGGGGTTTTAGTATCGAAAAAAACAAAAACTCTCAGTACCATACAGAGTATAGGTATTGATAATAGATGTTTAGGTATTGAACGGTATCAAAGTTTCAGAATGTTGGGGAACTAAAATTTTCTTCTAGTTTATGGATATTTCTATTGGGTCTGATTCTATTCAGAAAAGCAGATGGCATGTATAAAGGTTAGAAAATGATTTACTAAGGTATCGGTGAGAAAAGTATTGTTTTAAAATCAGTACTGAGAAATGTCCATCAGTACTCGGCCCTGATTGCTACATCATATTATCAACAATTCTATTTACAAAGTTTTTATATTTTAAAAGTAATGCTGACTGTTTTATTGACAGTATCACTAGCTGCCCCTTTCCATTCCATGTTGTAAACAGTAAAAATGGTGACACTATCAGGGATGTAGTAGAGACTAAAATTGTTTACGCCACCTTTTCAATGGTGATTAGTGTTTACATGCATTTTATCTGCAAGATTTCTATATTGATATCATCTCGCACTACATCCATGACACAATCCCCGTTGATTCAAGTGTCATCTAACAGTTTTACCAAAATGTAGAGCAAATCGTGCGTTAAATTCTAAAACTGACATGATGCATAGTCACTTCAGATTTGGTACAAAACAATCTGCCTTGGCCTTTTGTCAGAGTTTCCCTGGGAACTGTTCCTAGATCTGTGGGATCATGTTTGGTATATTGTGATGTTTATGTACAGACGTTTGCTTACCTAAAGCTCCCAACCCCCCCGAAAAGGAATCACGGTTGGTTTACTACAAACCTCTATAGAGTTCTACAACTGTTTTAAGTTTACATGTTCACTGTCTACTGTACACGTCCATCAAAGGTTTTTTTGCCTTCAGCAGATTTGTGATTCCTATGCAAATGAGATTAAAAACATCGGACCCTTAAAGGAAAAATCCACCCTGGAATACTCTAGATATATATATATATATTATATTCCACTGTTAGATCTCATCAATCTGATGTTCAGCACATTCCAGGTTATTTTTTGATGAAGTGTTGTGATTTACTTTCTTGGTGAACCCACTTTCCCTCAACCTGCCTCGTCTACTTCTACTGCAGTTAGTGATTTCCTGCATTTCCCAGAATTACTTTAACCTCTTACTCAAAACACAGGTCTTGTGACCGCATTGCATTCTGGTCTATCTCCTCTCCTGTGGTGGAGAAACTGGTCTCTCTCCTCTTCTACGATGGATTTCTCCCTGTATGATTGTTGAACGTCGGTGCAACATGGCGGCTCTAGAAAGAAGCCCTCGCTCTTTGATTCTGAGGGACTGACACCAAAACCTGACGTTTACCGTTGATGTTTTAGATCGCTGAAACATTTTAGCTGCTGGAAACATCTGGACGTGACGTCACGTCGTCTACGATTGGCCAGTTATCCACAGAAGAAGAAAAATACACCAAACAACTAAATGGACCCAGAAATGCAAAGTACATCATCAATAGATGTTTGTTTTTTTAACAGTGTGAATGTATTTTAGGGTGGATTTTTCCCTGAAACAAATTCTATAGATTATCATACAACTATCCAACTGTTTTACTCCTAAATCAGTGTCTTGTTTCAGCCAAACTTCAGTGGCGTACTATTGTGTTCTGATGCTGTTGGTTTGCTCTTTCCTGTTCATTTCCTCCTTTCTTTGGTCACGTTGAAGAATATTCGTTCAGATTTACCTTGTACATACGCTATAGCTGAAACAAAATGCATGACTAAACGGACAGTCCAAACCTCTGAATGAAGGCCTTCTGTAGCTACGCAGGTTTGATTCATGTAAGATAAACGCTATCACCAAGTCTAAAGGGATGCATGTATGGGTTTCTCCTGTGCGACAATTAACTCAAGTTTCTTGTTAAGTGACTCTGTTACCTCCATCTCTGCGTAATGCTAATTCACGGATGATAGAAGAATGTATTTTGCGTGGCAGTGTCCCCGGTTTAGCCCGTTATGCCAAATGACCCGACCTTTTGAGTTCTCTGTGCCCTCACGGTTGTTGCCGGACTCGTCTCTCCGCTCTTCAGTTGTCCCACTTCAGACTGTGCTCGTTCCAACTCTCTTCCTACTGTAGCATCTCATTGTAAATGGTAATTTCTCGTACGTAAAGAACCCACCGTCGATCCGGCCCCTCTCCTCTTTAAGTTAGCACAACCTCTGGGTTTTCTTTACACCTGAGAAAACGGAAACGAGTTCTCTCTCTCGCGTTGATTGAAGATTGGCACTTGCACTGATCGTTTGCCTACGTGGACTCTAACCGAATCTTCTACAAAGCTTACGTTACGCAGTCGACCGTGTGACATGATAGACACGCCGAGCAGATTCTGATCCCGTGTTACGTATAGGACTTTGATCTAGCTATGCTCAAGTGGATATGATTGTTTTTTGTTGTTGCCTATCATGTCAGGTCGTGGACTGGGTAAAGTGTAATTCTGTTCAGTTTTTTTTTTTAATCGTGCAACGTTTAGTCCGCTAGTTGCTTCGCACTTTATTTGTGACTTCCTGTTTTTGGAACAGGGACTGTTCTGCCCTATGTGAATGCTGACTGTTTCACACCAGATGTAATACTCCGGAGATATTTTCATGTCAAAGAAAAGAAAATGTATTCTCTATTTTCCTTTGTAAACTATATTTTGGCTTGTCTTGTGTTTTTTATCTGTGAAGATTTTGGGGGATGCAAAACTAGAAAGGGCTTACTCCAGTGCAGCTTGCGCTCTCGTGTTGGAAAGGAATGGCGCTCCGAATGTATTTCTTTTTTGGTCATTTTCCCCTCCAGTAAAGATCGCATTGAATTTGAACATAGTAAGTAACATAGCAAAAAGATTTGCGATAGTAATTGGTCGCAGTGTCAAAATGTACTCGCCTTGAACGAAGCGGTGAGCATCTTGACTTTCACCATACGTACTGCTACTACCAGAGAACTGTGCAGCGCTGCAGCCAGCACTGCAACACAGTCTCACTAAGTTTCACGAAATTAGCACGAACTCTGAAATGCAGATTACGTGTTGTGGACACGAATAACGCGAAGGTCACGTTCCTCCACTACGAAAGGATTATGTGACAACAGCTTGAATTGGACATTCAACATTTTCACGTTTGTCACATGAAAAGGTTAGCTAACGGATACGTTTAGGCAAGTAAAACAACTTCGGTTAAGGTTAGGTTCAGGTTTTGGTCATGGTTGAATAAGAACAAGACCGTGTGCAAAGCCACGGAACAGCCGGGCACCTATGTAGCTTGGAGGGGAGTGCGCATACCGCCACCCACTGGATCACTGATGAACGGCATGTCAGGACTGTACCAGAGTAGGCCTATTGGAGCTCAATCACGTGATTTGCAACAATGACTCGACAGACGGACATATTCGAGCAAATCATAGGTGATGCCCGGCTAAAAACATTAGGTGAAAATGAAAACTTCCCTCCCTGTAGAAAACTTGTCATGAGTTGGGAATTGAACCCGGGTCGTCGCCCATCCGCCCCCCGCCCCGACCTCCACACCCTTACTTTCCACCGCGTTATTTCAATGTCAAACTACTTCCTGTTTCTAGTCGTGTCTCCTGCACCTAATCCTTTTCTGGTGGGGAAACACATTTCTCTCACTTTTCGCACGCAGTATTTGCATTTTAAGACATCGTGCTGACATTTTGTGATTAGGGGAGACACCAAGTATCTATGGAAGTATGAATGGAAGCTGGAAGTCCATTTTCCAGGTAGATTAGGGACAGATCACCTCAAAATATATTTTGCAAGTCTTCAGTCCTTAAGACTGTCTTGTGACTTAACATGCAACACAACACCACTGGTGTGGTCATATCTGTATGTCTAGTTTGAGACGGCACTCGCTTGTTACTTTTCAACAGCATATTAATATGATGATGTGTTGAAAAGTTAAAAAAACTAACTAAATATGCTGATATGTTGAAAATAACACTGTATTAAAAGGTGTATTCCTCAGTCCCAGATTAAATGGAAAGAGTTCTTGATGGGTTTTTATTCAGTGCTGCTTGTTCCCTGAGGGTTTTAGATAAGAATAAAATGTCTCTTTAATATGGGGTTTTCTAAATGACACTGCAATCCATTGAAATATGTATAAGGCCCTGGAAAACACACTTTGTTTAAGTTGCACTTAAAGCTTATAGTGAGAATAGCATTATATCACTGTTGTCCTGTAAGTCCTAGTAAAAGATCTGTAGTATTTATTTGTTGCCGTGTGATTCTCTCCTTATGTGAACCATTTGTTTATAAGATAAAAGAAAAATGTCAATTAAATCGAATGTGGAAGAGACTTTTCTCTGTACATAGTCTTGATTCGCAGAATATACTGATTAAAACTGTCCAGTGTCATTTTACAACATCGCGGTGTGTTGAATATGGACATGCATGATGTTTCAATACTGTTGTATATTGTCTTTGTTATCGTTTATATTTTGTAATCTGTAATTTCCATATGCGTTTTTTTAAAGATTATTTTGGATATGTGCATGCTTGTGACTTGGGATTAATTTCAGTATTCAAAATATTTGTGAATTTAGATTTCCACTAAAAGCTGTTCAGTGTAAAAAACTAAAATTATTACAAGATAGGGCTGCACAATGTAATCATCATTATGAATCACGATTATTATCCTTGAGTTGAGATACAAAATTATTTTACTGCACTTTTTGCATTTTATATCAACATGTTCACAACTTAAATATTTCACTACTGCTGATATGTTAATATTATATGATTATTGATTGTGGACACTAAAATTGTGATATATGAATATGCACGATCAGCTGGGCAAGAGGTCAGGTCATACTTACCAAGAGTTGAGATTCATCAATTTACCAAAATCCACTTTTATTCATAAGTGACAACATAGTTAAATCTTTGAAATATTTATTTCTTCATAAAGCATAAACTGAAAGGTAAATATACAATTGACAATATTTTGTGGCGACAGAAATTCATACAGAAGAAACGGCTTATTTGGTCAACAGTCCGACAATACACCTCGTCGCTGTTGGATTTTGGAGAACAATTTGTTGGTTTTCATCTTAAAACTGGAGAGATTTCAGAGACTTCTGGTCGGGCTTTGCGTATTGTTGATTTTTCTGAGACCCAGTTGTGCGTTGGAATGTGTTCCCAGAATCCCCCTAGGCTCGACCGCTGTTCCTGTTTCATTAGGACACCAGCTGGACCTGCTGGGCCCTGTAGGTGTCGAAGTCCTCAGGAAGAGTATCTGGACAGAGAAAGACAATAAGAAGTTATGTATCACTGTTTTAGGCTTGTATTTCTCAACACATCAGTTTGGTAATCCTTAACATTCGTGAAACGTGTCCGTTCAAAGGAAGATACCCACTCAAGGAGAAGGGAAATCACTTTTGGCACTTTTTGTCTTTAATCATACCTCTATTTTGCATTTTAAATATTGGGCTATTTACAATTATATGGCTTTGTAATAACTAAGGGTAATACACCCCTTAGCCATGGGCTGTGCATTAACCTATGGAAAAGTATTCAAAGTACACATTACTGCTGTGTACTTAGAAGGTATTTAGAAGGGTGTAATAACAGTGTAACTACAAACATTTACATTTGTACACTTTGTACGTACATTGTGTTGTCACATCCTTGTTAAGCATGTCTTTAGGAAAATGTTTGAAACCTTCATTTATCCACGGCAAGTCGACTGAGCGCCGTCCCGCAACACCCTGCTTCACCTTCACACAGTTCAACACATTCACACTGGGAGCTGCCCAGTACAACCACAGTCTTCTACTGGTGGACACCAACTAGCAGTTGCTGGTTAAGTGCTTTGCTCAAGGGCTCATAGGCAGTAACCTAGAGATTAGAGAAGCAACAATGTGACCGGAGGGTTGCCGGTTTGGATCCCTGGGCCGGCTGGGAAAATGTGGGTGGGGAAAGTGAATGAGTATCGCTCTCCCCTCGCTAAACGACTACCGTCAAGCTGCCCTTGAGCAAGGCACTGAACCCCTAACTGCTCAGTGGCCAGCAGTAGAAGACTGTGGTTGCACTGGTCAGCTCCCAAATGTGGATGTAAGGAATGTGAAGCAGGGAGTCACTGGAAAAGAGCAAGCATGTTCAGTCGACTTTCCCTGGATAAATAAAGGTTAAAATAAAAACAAATGGTTGTTGAGGGAAGGGAGAGCACTTTCTGGCAACTGTCTGGTCACAGGTAAATGGTTGCCAGTTTGCGTCTCCCAGACTGGCAGGCTCAAGCTGGCAAACATCTGGTCACCTGCCTGCCTCTCTAGACTAGGACACTGCTGCCACCATGAAAAGCGCTCACCGTTGCAGCGGTAGCGAAGGTTGGCCCAGATGATGTTCTCCTGGGAGAAGCAGAAGACGCCCAGTCGGCCTCCTCTCATCGTGGTGTCTATGATGATGCCTGTGTCCGCCACCATCTGAGGACCCTCATAGAAACGCACCCTGCACACCAACAGAGAGCAGATACTGACATCATACAGCAGGGTAATGGATTCAATATATGTAGGGATGCTGGTGTGCTTTGTTTGCACTGTTTGCTACCGTCTCCCATGGAAGGAGACAACTAAATAACGGTCAAAATAGTTGTAAAATTGGAACATTTATTGCTTGGTGGATTGGATATATGCCAAAATGTGAAGTCATATTTACATGATATGTATGTCTGCCAGTGAGTGAAGACACTTCAAACTACCAAATTTCAGCATGCAGTTTGCAAACAGAGAATGAGAGAATGGTTCTTTTTGGGGCCAATAATTAAAGGTGCCATGTGTATAATTTTAAACATCAATATATCAGTGTAAATTAATTGTGATACGTTGTTATAATTACCGTAAACAAATGAGACCATGGTGGAGACAATTGGTCGCCTCTATCTCACACCAGTGGTATTGTTAGTGCTAGTGTTTCTCCAAATTAAGACCGCATTTCCCATAAGCCTCGTTGCTTCCTGTCCCCCCCTGAAGAGGATAAACATGTTGGAAGTGATTTTTCCACATGAAAATCTTAAAGCTTTAGTTCCGTTTGCTCTGGAAGATCCAGCAGATTTCCCTCCAAATCCGAAACGGTGGCTCACAATGTGAAATGCAGAGTAGAGGCTGATAGAGGCTGACAGTCTTCTCGGCGATGGTCTCGTTTGGTTACAGTAATTATACTAATGTCTCAAAATTATGATTGATTGATTGATCTTGAAGTGCTACATGTAGCAGCACTTTTAACTAAGTCAGTACCTGATGTAGCCGTCAGCTGGCCGGTGCTGGAGGAACCAACGGTAGGAAGTCTTGTCCTTCCAGCCGACGTTCCTGGAGTCTTTCCACAGAAGCTTCACCTGGTTGCTGGTGTCGCCGGTGTGCCACAGGGAGTTCCTCAGGTTTTCGCCGGGTCCCGTGTTGGACTTGACAGCCTGGTCAAAACCACAGATCACATGAAGACTTAGTCGACTTTCTAACATACTTCTCGATGCTTTGGTCCAAATGATGGCAGCAGGTCAGTCAGATGTTTTATGGCAGCTTGTGTATGAGATGTTTGTGCATGTCTTTGAGAATATATTTGTGCTTTAGGAAGAACAGAGTAGAGTATAGAATTTTAACATGCTTATACTGACTTTTCACTTTAGTGGACCATTTAGCTAACCTCCGCCCATTAAGGTTTAACTCAGCCAATAAGAGTATTTCTGCCTCCAGAGCAGCGATGCCTCCAAGAAATGCTTGCATAACTAAAACTATAATCTGCTATCTGAAAGATCACAGGTTTGAACCCTGCAACAGCCAATGTGTATCCATCAACAGCCATGTATCCTGTCCAAATGTCCCTGAGTAAGACACTGACCAACCTTCCCACTCATTGTAAGGCACCCTGGATAAGAAAGAAAGTCAGCTAGATGTCTAAAGTTCATGGAACGGTACCTTGAGTTGGATGCCTGGTTCTGCCACGGCCCTGAAGGGGTTGGCCTGCCAGTAGATCTGTTCGATCTGTTTCCACATCACCACGTAGAAGCTGGAGCTGTCCTGGTACCCGAAGATAAAACCTGCGTAGTCGTCGTCTGTTACCGTGTTTACGTGAAACGTCCCTTCGAAATCCACACCGCTGAAAGCCGTGTAACCTAGATGTAGACAACATCGCGCACAGCATGAGGTGTCTTTTGAATCGACTGAGAAGTGCCGGTCAAATTTAAGAACTGATTAAATTGAGTGCCAATTGTTTGTTTTTTATATAGCTGAGGAGAGTGTATTTAGCAAAAATAAAGAACTCTCCCCCAAAAGCTAATATATAGTTTTTTTGGTGGAAGGAATGTTCACCAAGAACAAGAAAGGTTAGGGGTTCAATTCCCATTGGGGCCACCCATGCAAAAAATGTATGCACTCATGATATTGTAAGGCACTTTGGATAAAAGTTTGGATGCTCTTACCAACAGCCAGCCCAGGATCACTGTTCATAGTTTGGACAATCTCTCTTCCCTGCAGAAAAACATAGTTGGTTGAAGTGAAATTATTTCAGACTAAGGGATGTTGAGTATGTTGCAACACTGTCACTTCAACATCAGTTGAGGGAAGTTAAGTCTAATTTATTTATAAAGCACTTTCAACAAAAAGACAACAACAAAAACCAGTCAATTGATACACACCTGGTTCAACACCACCCAGTTGGGGTCGATCTGTGCGTCTCCCTCCGGATCTAAAACCACGGTCTGGTATTCCCTGAAGTCGGTGAGGGTGACCTCGGCGTTCTCTGGACAGACGTCAATGGTGTCGACAACGGTGTCGTTATCAAAGTCATTCTCGCATACATTGCCCACACCATCGCCTGGGAAAGAGGGAAGAGAAATGGTGAATTTTACACAGATAGATAGATAGATAGATAGATAGATGAATTGAATGAATGAATGACATTTTTAAAAGTAGAAACAGGTCCGTAGCCCTATGTGACTGGTTATATGGCATGGTATAACTAAATGTATGTTTTGCTACAATCTATCGCTGACTGATATAACATCACGGTAAGGACTAAGCATTTTGTTAATGACTTAGTCATTTAGTATTTTTCAACAGCCATTAAAAAGTTAAAGTGGGAATTAGCCTAATCCAAAATCAACAAAGTAATAACTGCTACATTTTCATATAAACAAATATAATTTTTGCTGCTCTCTATCACTGATTGATAAAACACAACATTGATTCAACCTATATCCAGTTCATAAAGCTTTTCCATTTACTGTTCTAAACCCCCGGAGTCTGGTAGGTCTTTCCTGGGGAAAATCCTCTGGCGCACAGGAAGTGATGCGTTTTATGTTTCCGGTTTGTTTTGGAACAAACAGAAGAAGAACTGGGTAGTTAGCATGAGCAGTGATAGCCACCATGGCTGAACAGACAAAGAAAAGAGCGACACCTACAGAAACTCAAACTCAAACACCACAGCGATGAGCGCTTAGCACCAAAGATGGAGACTACATTTAAAAAACAAGGATTTTGAGGATGGAGCTGACTGTGGTGGTTGGACAGCGTTACCCACCATCAGAGTCCTCCTGCAGAGGGTTGGGGATCAGACGGCAGTTATCGGGACCTGGTGGCAGCAGGTCAGGGATGCCGTCGTTGTCATCGTCATCGTCACACTCGTCTCCCTTGCCGTCCTTGTCGGTGTCCAGCTGGGAGCTGTTGATGACGGCCGGGCAGTTGTCCCGAGAGTCTTGGTGACCGTCGCCGTCACTGGACAAGAGAGACTTTATTAGTACATGCAGATTCAGGTCTACAGCACGCTAATTACAGCAAATATGGATGACACCGACGATTGGTAACACAATACCTGTCTTTGTTGGTGTCACAGGGGTCTCCAATCAAGTCATTGTCCATATCCAGCTGAGCAAGATGACATGAGTTAATATTAGCATGTAAATGTACCAAGGCCTGTGTTACAGATGTCACTCATGCTAGCAAGGACTGTAGTTTCCTCTGAGAGGGCATTCACACTGCGAGCGACTTGGCTGATGTGTCGCTCTATTCTGACCGATTGTGGGAAGTGCAAGAGGCTTCGATTGCATCTATGTAGCGGTCTGCAGCTACAGTTTTGAACAGGCATGTCTTTTTTGCTGCTCTGGTATTGCCTGTCATAACATTTAATTGTTTTAACGAGTTAACATAGCTAGCAACCACTAATTAGTAGGGCTGGGTATCGGCAAGGATCTCACGATACAATTCGATATCGATACAATGGGTCATGATACGATACGATTCGATTCGATACCAATACGATTCGATACTGGTATGGGGTGATTTGATATCGATATATTGC
>OMLI01022449.1:0-12563 GCA_900302605.1 Rondeletia loricata
CTTTTTACAACAAATTCATCAAAATCTAATTCCAGGAGGAATGAAGATGAAAACTATCTGGGGTGATTGTTAGAGGTGCTACGAAGTCGAGAATGAGGTAAATTTGCCCTACCGCTGAAATATTCCTTTAAGCACTGAAATGTGTCCAGCTTTACATAACAAGTTGATTATGCTTGTAAGTTGTTAAGCACTGTATCTATTTATTAAAACATTTTTTTCCTGTAAACTTAATTTGCACAAGAGATTTTAGTGAGGTATTATTTTGTATCCTTCCACTTCCTTTAAACATTTAACTTAACACATGGAGTCGTGGACAAGTTGCGGTCAGTTTGTGTTAAAGAGGCACTATGCAATTTGTGTACATTGTTTCATGTACGATTGGCCAGTTTGTGATGCACACTAAAGAATCTGATAAGCTTTCATGTCAATTCTGTGAATAAATACATAATTCCTGCAATTTTTTCTTCTTCAGTTACACAGATATCGTGATGTATCGTAGATGAAATTTCTTGCAATATATCGATTATCGCAGATATTGTGTATCGTGATATTATCGTTATTGAGGGCCAAATATTGTCACAGTATCGTATCGTGAGTTACTCGTATCATCCCACCCCTAATAATAACACAAGGTACAAGGGTTTGAGGTAAAAACTACAGTAACGTTTTAATGGTTCATTATCACATGAGGCTATTGACCAATAGATTTTAAATTGTGTCAGCACAAAGCCAAAGTGTCGTGTACTTATTTGTTAATTAATTCTATTATGTGGTTGGACACCCTACCAAAGAGTTGGTGAAAGACCTGGTGTTGATGTAGCGTATGTATGTGAGAGAAACGGCATGTTAGCGATTTGAACATGGGTGAAAACTTTTGTTGAGTGCAGTGCACACTTCCTGAATGGTGACATTGGGGAGAACAGACAGAATGTGAGAAGACAAAGGGAAGGATTACACTGTGTGTGACAGTAAAGTGGGACTGTTGGTGTTCATATTGTGTGTGCGGACTCTTTGTTGTACTTCCTGGTATACAGCAAGCATGCTTGTGTCTCATAAGGCCAATGATCGGTCGAGTATGTGCAGACCATAGAAGACAGAGGCAGTTAGAACAAACCAGCTAGTTATTTTTAGACAGTTCAGGTGATCTCACTAATGACACAAAGCACAGAGAAACTCGTGTGTGTGTGTCCGTGCGTGCGTCCGTGCCCGTGTGTCCCTGTCTGTCTTCTCTGGAAGAGGCCATTTGTTGAATTAGCTGGGCAGTGTTGAAGTGTTCTGCGATTAAGGTTAATCCTTGACTCTTGGTGATGTAAGAGCTCTGTCGTTTTTCCTTCTGTCTCTCTCACCCACCCTCTCTCTTAATACCTCTCTTGCATGTTTAGTCCTTGGTGTTGAAAAGTGTGCCTTTTAAAGAGCACCGTGTGTGTGTGTGTGTGTGGTGGGGGAGGGGGGAGGGGGTGCACAGGCACCCTTTCTGCAAACAAGGATGCCCTGTGCACTCACTGATTGTGTGTACATATACCATGTGCCTGCATGTATGTGCATTTGTTTGTATGAGTGTTACTGTCAGCAGTGGAGGAGAGCGACTCCAGTTAAGGAGGAAATGATACATCATGTCTGGAGGAGAGATAAAGCATAGGGGAAGAAGTGAGAAGGGACGATACCAGGCGCTAGGCCTAAACAAATGGCTACGGTGTACTGTGTATTTTCTTTTTTTGAGGGCCTTTCACTGAATGCCTGATTATATTTTGTTCTTTTTTCAACACCCTTTTGTCCTACAGTCCCACCCAGCATGCTTTGTCCCACAATGATGTCTTACAGGACAGTTTGGAAGGGTGGAGTGTAATCGGACCCATGTTCTGTGTTAAGAATGGGATCTTGTTAGCCATCTATTTTAGCAGTACTAATACCTGATGCTAATCAGGTAAAGCCACAGGGAGAGGCAGACAGGAGGATACAAACACACAAATACACTGCTGAGTGCCACCCTGTCACACCAAACACAATATACAGTACCATGACCAGTACATGCAGCTGGTTACACATTGCCCATTCTCGCTCTCTCGCTCTCTCTTTCTCTCTTACTCTCTGTCTTTCTAATGTATGTTTTGTTTTGACCAATAGTAACTATTAAGCCATCTAATAGTGTGATGATGACGCAGTAAAAGCCAGGGTATCACCATAACTCACACAATGTATGACCCAGCCTCCTGGTGAGCAGCACAGGGCCGGTGTTACTGCAGGCCTACTGTACATCTTATCTCACTGCCTCTCCAACATTGCACACATGTACCCGGTAGCCACGGAGGCAATTACCATGGCAACAGCGGGTCTCATCTCTGCGAGCAATTTAGATGGGGTTTTTTTTCTCAAATATGTTTCAATGAGTGTTGATTTGACTACATGTATTTGGGAGATTATTGTCCATTGTTTGTGTTTGTGAGTGACAGAGAGATGTCATTTTGAGAGAGTAATGCCTGGTGCCATTTCCTGTAATCATGACCAATATGTTTGTGTGTACACGTGTAGGTACATTTGCCCATTTGTGATGGGTGAGAGAAGTAATCAGAAGTCAAAAAGACGTCAATGCTGTGGTGGTCTGTCTGAAAGGATATTGATCTAATAAGAAGAGGGCAACCTCAATCCATTATTAAGGCCAATCCATTAGACGGACCTAAAGCCTTTCTTTCTTCGTTTGTGTGTGTGTGTCTGCTTGCAAGAGTTTAGTACTTAGCGTGTGTGCCTATTGGGCTTATTGAATTGTAAAACTAGTTCCCACTGAGATTGACCAATATACAAATGGACAATGGACAAAAGCGTCTGCTAAATGCCGTAATGTAATGTCATGTAATGTAATACCAATGGATCTTCTGTTCATTCGTTCATTTGTTCGTCCATCACACATGATATCACAGACCCTGCTGATCAGATTTTGACAAAGCCTGGGGAAACGATGCATCCCACCACTACATTCCAGCATTTTCAATATCACACTGATTGACTCATCACAGGCGCTACATTTACTGGTCAAAACAAGGTGACACGTGTAACTGAGTGGCCCAGAGGAGGGCTGTATCATTCGTGGGGGATGACATGTACTGTTGCCTTGTTGAAGTTTAACTGTAGTAATTAATTTCAACTGCCCAGCAACCAGTGTTTGTGAAATAATATAATTCATTGTGTGGGCTGTTTCTCCTTACTGTTGCTTTTGCTTGTCTTTGTGTCGTATAGGCTTCCTACTGTTCAAGGACTTCTGTATGAATGAGATAGATGAGGCTGTGCCACAGCTCAAGTTCTATGAAGAGGTAAGTATATGTCTGGTGTGTGTGTGAGGGATTAGAGGGCATCATCGGATGGGTAAGAGATTAGGCTGTAATCCTGCTCATTCAGATTTAGCCCTCCTAGGAAGCGGTATGTGTTGTTTGTTGTTGTGTTAAGATGGCCATGTGTGTGTGTTTCAGATTAAGGACTATGAGAAGCTTGACTCCGAGGACGAAAGATTGTGTCGCAGCCGACAGATTTATGATGGCTACATCATGAAGGAGCTTCTGTCCTGTTCACATGTGAGGACACTTCCAAATCCACATTGCGTCACTAACACACCTTAAGTCAAGCACACATGCACACACACGCAGCACACACCTGTTGAGATGAGGGCTCAGTTCATCTGTCTGCTCGTTGCAGTTAGGCAGCATGACTAGAAGTGCACCCAGTTGCATCTTGAATTTTAATCTTCAAAAGTATGGTTGCAATGAAGAAAAGAGCAACATAGAATTTTCAAACATAAATAAGCTTAAAGAACACAGGCTTGCCACAGGCCGGGAATGTGATTTGATGTAGACTTGCACTCTAGGAGAGCACAGAGTGATGATGGGAAATCCTTGCAATGTTACCGGACCATTCTGGGCTCCCATGAAATCCCCTTGCTGTGATCTGCTCCATCTTTATCCTGCCTCTCCCAGAACTGGCTGGAACGATTCCATATTCAGCACATACAATACGCCACGTTGTAGCTCTTAACTCCTCAGTGTGTCTTCCTGTTTCACTGAAAGACAACAATTTGGGATGTAAGGCAAATATATTTGCAACTTATATCTGCTGCTGTAGTGTGTGTGTGTTCGTATAGCGTTTTCAGACTCTCCCCAGTCAACAGTAAACTGAGTATCTGTCACAGGCTGACTAAAGGGAGGAAGTCAATAAACACACGCACACACACACACTGGCCTTGGGAACAGTCACGTTGCAGTACAGTGTCCTCTCCATTTTACACTGGGTCAGACACACATCCTTGCACGAAAAACAGAACTGAAATTACTTGTAAAGCTGCATTTGCTTCCTTACCCTTGCTTTATTTCCTCCTCTTTGTCTCAGCCGTTTTCCAAGAAAGCAGTGGACCACGTTCAGACTCACCTGGTAAAGAAACAGGTGCCCCCGACTCTCTTCCAGGTAAGGCCTTTTAACACTTGTATGTTCACACACTTAAAACAGGGCTGCATGCATTTATTTTGTTGGTGTCACTGGTACTAGCAAGCACAAACATTAGAGGTATGAAAACGTGTTTATTCAAAATTACAAATGTTTGTTCATTGTTAGGTTAATAATGAACAATAGTGAAGAATAATTTAATGGAAATCATAGCACACACCTTAGTCCTAGCAAAATCAACACTGAAATGTTTTGAAAAAGAGAAAAATAAGCCATTGGTGCACCTAGTAAGTAATGGTATACTGTAGCTGCCAGCGTTGACTACCGTAATAAAAATAAGGGAGGTTTCCCTGCACAATTGGCACCCTCGACACACGCAATGACTTCCTGTGGGCCTCATTTTTATAGTATGCTACTATCAGGCTATCTGTCTTCTCGCAATTGTTGGGCTTGCCTTGGTTATGTTTGGATCATATTATATTATATATAGTTTAGGCCATAATATAGCTAGCTTGGATCTTATAAAAATAAATTGCCCAAAGCCCACCTAAATAAAACTAAATGCAAATTTGAGAGCAAAAGAAACAGTCCTTTTGGCTCAATACATCGAATCAACAGTTTTCTCTTGTAGGCTACATCATGGTGGTTAACCTTTTTAAAACGTATCCCCGGCCACTAAATTTCCTTAAAGATCTACCATTATTAACCTGCCAATATTTCCTACATATTATGTTAGCCCATATTGTCCCTTGCATTTAATAATCAAGAGGAACATGCAATGCTCGGTGTAACTCGCCTGTCAAAACGCTAAGACACTTAAGAGTGAATGAGAACTGCTGTGAACAAGAGAGGAAGGGAGCAAAGGGGACAAAAGTGTTAACACAAGGATGAACCCCAGAAAACCTTAAGAGTTGACAGCTATGTAATAGCTACTGACCATGGTGGTCAAGATTAGACGTTAAGCAGTCTAGCTCACAGTCAGTGCAACAGGAAACAGTAAGAATTGAATGGTGCTTCTGAGTAGAAGTCAGTATCTTGGACAGTAGACATGGACACAGTCACACACAAAAGACATACGCGCACACATTTGCAAAAAAATGTAGCGCATAGTTACTGAGATGCTAAAGCAGACACTGAAATACCATAGAGAAACACTCTCACATACACCTACATACAAACACAGTCTTAACTGCTATGTATGTGTCTGTCTCCCCTGTAGCCATACATAGTGGAGATCTGTGACAGTCTGAGAGGGAAGATCTTCCAGAAGTTCATTGAGAGGTGAGACGGGGGAGATGGAGTTGGGGGCAGTGAGAGGGGAAACCACAGGTTGGAAGAGTTCACCGTTTGCCCCCATCTTTAGACTTGCACTACATTAATCCACCTTTTACCTCTTTCTCCTTTTCTCAGTGACAAATTTACTCGTTTTTGCCAGTGGAAGAATGTGGAGCTTAATATCCACGTGAGTAGCAGCTTGTAACATCATTTGCAGACACTCTGTTCCACCCTCACTTTAATGCCTGTCTTGACATTGTTCCTCTTCTTCTCTCTCCCTTTCCTCCGTCTCCCTCTTCAGTTGACCATGAATGACTTTAGTGTGCACCGGATCATCGGCAGGGGTGGCTTTGGAGAGGTGTATGGCTGCAGGAAGGCTGACACAGGGAAGATGTGAGTAACAAAACACTTAATGGGAAATGGACATGGGGGAAAGTGATGTAAAGTACAACATGTGGCCATTACCGCCTAGTGGTTATATAACGATCGTCTGTGCTGTCTGTTGTCTTAATGTCTGCGTATTTGTATGTGTCCGCATGTGCATGTGTGTGTCAGGTATGCCATGAAGTGTTTGGACAAGAAGAGGATTAAGATGAAGCAGGGGGAGACTCTGGCGCTCAATGAGAGAATCATGCTGTCATTAGTCAGCACAGGGGTGAGTTGTACACACCAGGGGCCTCTTCTGCACTAGCCTACATACACCAATTAGCTAGTTTACACACTCGTATATGCTTCAAAGCACGAAACGTGTACGCCTGGTATAGAGAAAATGCAATGGGGCAGACACTCTGAAGTCAGGTTTGCTTTTTGCTAATCCCAAATGTAATGTATACAGGTGTGTATGCATCTTTTTGTGTGCATACACACCATTTATACATGGGACCCTTATTTGGAGATATGTTATCATTCAACACCAGTGATGGACAATGTCTGATTACAGATGCCTGTCTGGTTAAACCTCTTTCGCTCTTCATCCCTCTAGGACTGCCCGTTCATCGTGTGTATGACGTATGCCTTCCACACCCCCGACAAGCTATGCTTCATCTTGGACCTGATGAACGGTACAAAGTGCTTTATCCCTAGCCCCCCGTCTTCCCCCTCCCAGGACAGTCCTCATTCCTCAGTTCCTTTGTCCTGAGACAGGAAGACAGGATTACCCGGCCTAGTGCCAGCCAGTCAGGACATTCCTCCCTCAGAGAGCCAAGAGCTATGGGACTTCTGAGTTCACTGATGACGCTCCACCTAAAAGGGACTATATTAGCCCTCCTGATATCAGTGTTCCTTTTAAACTTCTCACACCTCATTTCCATCAGCTGGTTATGTATTTTGGCCCAAGGGCCAGCCACATTTTAGCCAGTCTCTGAGCTTCATCAGGGAGTATACCCAACACTTCATCACTGGAACTCATTAATAATCAAAGCTTGAGACATAATTTAAAGTCAACGCTTCAATCATCCTCATACTGTATATACTGGTTATACAGCGTTTCAGCTTCTATCTATTGTGCTATAAATAAACTGCTGTAGCTGCTACATGTTAAGATGGAGAGGGTTGGGTTGGGGGAAAGACTCATGGAAGGCCTCCCATCGATTCTCATTTTCTGTCCTGAGAAGATCACCAGAAGTTATTGATGGATATCGATTGAGGCATGAGGTGTTATGAGGTCACGTTAACTCATGCCATCTTTTGTGTGTGTGTGTGTGTGTGTGTGTGTGTGTTCAGGGGGGGACCTGCACTACCACCTGTCTCAGCACGGTGTGTTCAGCGAGAAAGAGATGCGTTTCTATGCGGCTGAGATCATCCTGGGCCTGGAGCATATGCACAACCGCTTTGTGGTCTACAGAGACCTCAAGGTAGACCTCTCTATCCCCGTCTCTCTCTCTTTGTCTCACTTTTCTCTGCCTGCCTTGCTGTCCACCTGCTGCCTTTCCTCTGCCTCGTTTGGCATTAAACACAGTGTTGTTCATTTATGTCAATTTAGGAGGATTCGGCCCATGAATTTTGTGGTACCACTGAGCCATGTGACTGCACACATAAAATGAAATGTATGCGTTAATATGATTTCATGATGTTCTTTACAACTTATCAGAAGACATGGATGCTATTTCAAAGTAATTGATTCATATCAGCCATGTTTTTGATGGTCCTCTGCTTTTCCTCCAATTCCCCTGTTTGGACTGGTTGCCATAATAATAGATCTCCTTTGCTCAAAGTCAGGGAACAGTTTTAGGACCTTCAATAAACAGTGCAGTACAATGCAGATAATACTTTGAGGCTGTATGTCAGAGAGAGAGTGAGTCATGGTTTTGCCAAACGGCAGAGGATAACCAGGACAGGAGATTTCCTTTATCGTCTATATCAAAATTTGAATTGCTTTAACTTCTCTCTTCATGAACGGAAATTGAAACTTAAGTAATGAGTCCGTTTTGTATACCGATGATCTCATCTCTTATATTCTCCATTACGATCTCTTTTCTCCTCTATCTCTCTCTCGCTCTCTCGCTCTCTCGCTCTGTGTCATCCCTCAGCCAGCTAATATCCTGTTGGACGAACACGGTCATGTTCGTATCTCTGACCTGGGCCTGGCCTGTGACTTCTCCAAGAAGAAACCCCATGCCAGCGTGTAAGTAACCTTGTGTTTGTGTGCTTGCATATCTAATGTCTAAATGTGCACGTCTGCCCATGCTGTTGTGTATTTTGGACCATAAAAATTAATGTTGTGTTATGTAACGGTGCAGGTTTGAGTGTATGTTTAGTGGTGAAATAATGCTGTGGTATGTTTTCTCCCAGTGGTACCCATGGTTACATGGCCCCGGAGGTGCTTCAGAAGGGGACGGCGTACGACAGCAGTGCCGACTGGTTCTCCCTGGGCTGCATGCTCTTCAAACTACTCCGAGGGTAACCACTCTAGCCCTTTTCTTTCTTTTCGTAAACGTCTCTGTGGTGACTTCTTTCCCCCCCCCCTTCTTGCTCTGTGCTCTTTACTCCCTCTGTGACTTCCTGCCTGCTGAAGCCTCTTCTGTCTCTCTGAGTGAATTTCTTTGAATCTGCTCTCCCTTTCTCTGCATCTCTCACCCTGTCACTCTGTGTTGTGTGTGCGTGCGTGTGTGTGTGTGTGTGTGCGTGTGTGTGTGTGTGAGTGTGATCTAGAGTGTGTAAATGCCAGAGGTCTGGGCCCAGTAGGTCAGAAATCAGGAGAAGGGTTGCGCATGTGTGTCTAATGGTTGCTAGGTATGGTATGAACTAGAAGAGAGAGAGTCTGACGTGTCTTTCCATTGATGTGTGGCTTAGTGTGTTTGAACACTTAAAAAGAGGGAGGGGTCTTGGTCTTTAGTGAGGGGTGGGCTGCTAGAGAGATGGATAGATAGATAGATAGATAGATAGATAGATTGATATATAAATGGATTGATTCTGGGTTCGTTTGTTCTTTCTCCTCCTTTTGTTTTCCTCCACATTGACTTCTCATACCTCCTCTTTCACCCTATCTTGTGTTCTCCCATGTTTTCTTGTCACCTTACCTCTCTCTTCTCCCTCTTTTTTCTAGTAATATACAGTCACAGTATTAGTATTTCTCTCTCTCTCTCTCTCTCTCCCCTCTTCTCTCCAGGCACAGCCCCTTCAGACAGCACAAGACCAAAGACAAACATGAGATTGACAGGATGACGCTCACCATGGTAAGACAACATAAGCACCACATGTAAACACTACATACCTTGCTAGATGTCACTGGTGCCTGATGACAAAGACACACATGATGGCGCATATACATATAACAAGAAATCCCTATGTACACACAGTAAAGCAGACAGGCAATAAGAGTCTTTATTTAACCAGGCACACATGGGTTTAGCCCATGTTTACCTTACAGTAATACCAAATGCACACACAAGTTAATATCCCTATGCATACTGTATTGTGTGGGAACACACAGTATTATGTTACCTGATGCACGCTAGTAAGAAGAAACCTATCTACCCGAGGCAGGCAGTGTCAGTTTTTGTCTAAATGTGTTGCTAATGTTGAATGTATTCTCCCTACACTGCCTTGCCATCTTGAGGAGCACAATATAAATAAATGTATTTTTTGGGTCATCTTCAGATCAAATAAAGTCTGTCTCCCTGGTATCATCCAACACTCTGCAGTCTGTTTAGTGAGGACACCAGTTGAGGTCCAAAGTGTGAAAATCCATCCTCAATTCATCATATGATGGCATAGCTATGGGAGCAGAATATATATGATATTCTGCTATATTTGTTTTACATATTTGTGGTTGTTATTTGCTGATACATTGGAACTTATCAACTGCTGATCAAGCTGTTTCAAGCTAACAGGGGCAGCTGTCCCATTAGCTTATCGTTGTTGAGATTGAAGAGGAGACATTATTGGTTGAGACGTTGTCGACTTGGGTGTAGGTGCAAAAGTGTAATTGCATAGTAGGTGAGTACAAGTCTGGGTCTACATGTATAAAGCTTCTCAGAGTGTTTTTAAATGCGATACAATTCTGAATGTCACGTACATTTTAAGACTTATGAATGCTTGTTTTTGAACAACTCCTAAACTCAAGACCTAAATCAAGACCGTGAGAAGTTAGGCGTTGCCAGTGGACAGCTTCAGTACCCAGACAGAGGTGAAGAGGCTGCACTTCCAGTGAGGAAGGATGCCTTTTTTACTTAACAAAACGTTACTGCCCTCATCACGAGGATTCTTTGTTACTGTTAAAAAGAGAGCTGCAGTAACATCAAGCATGTTTTGGTATCTGTTTTTTAAGCCATGGAAACTTTAATGTGCCCAATTGCTTCTTTCTTTTGGGACAGTATTGATTTGAGTTGCCCTTTGGACCGCATTAAAACAAGATGGCATTTTCCTTGCCAGTTCTACCCATTCACCAAATTATTTTGTTTTATAACCTTTTTTCTTTTTTTCTTTTTTTTACTGTTTCATGTCCTTTAGTATGCAAGTTGTTATACCACAACTATAAACAACATCTATCAGCAATTAATACTACCCACCAGCTGCACAGTATAGCCCAAAATCAAGATATTTTCATTTGTTTTATATCAACACTGTTTCTAGTGGTATACATTGCCTTACAGCTCCAAAAATCTGCAGCACAACAGTGATCAGAAAGTGAATTTCTAAGACGCTTCATACATACAGGCCCTGGTGGTCAATGCTGCCAGCTGTTTCTGTGTTGCCTGAATTTACCGTCGAGCCATAAAATGTCACGGGCCTAATTCAGCCCAACATCTGTGATGAATGGTGTCCACTTGATCCCACCCAATGACATATCCGCTCTCATCCACCCCTCTTTCCTCTAACATCCAAGCTAGGTTTCTTCAAAGGCACTCGCCCTTGTTGTATTTCAACACAAAGAAGAGAACAGTGTAAACGGGCAGAAAAAAGATGAAGTGAATTTACATCAGAACGTTGCGCTACTTCATTTGGCCTGCTAACAGCAGCAATTGTCCGTCACACGATGGAGCGTATCCACCTATCTGTGTGTGCATGTGTGTGTTTTGTTAAGACATGCAGCAGTTGAGAAGGGAAGTGGCTCCCTCCCACACACACACACACACACACACACACACACAGGCCGTTTGGCTGAGCAGGACCTCTAAACGGAGAAAGTATGGTCTTTCGTATCACAATAAATCCAGAGTAGGATTTTAATCCAGCTACTTAATCTGGTTTATCCCCCTAATCCCTGTCTGTGTGTGTGTGTGTGTGTGTGTGTGAGACAGAGAGAAAGACTGTGTGATTCAGTCCTGACGAGGCTAAAAATACCTCTCTCTATACGTCTGTGTGTTTATTAAACATGATGAATGGTTTCATTACATAAACATGATAGAAGCAGACAGAGCAGCGAAAGGGGCTGAGAAGTGAGTGGCCAGGACAGGAAGAGATGGATAGAGGGAGGGATGGAACAGATCCTGATAGATGGCATGCCTGCTCTCTCCTTTTGGGGCCGCGGTCCACTGATCTGAAACATCTATATGAAACAGCTGACAGAATGTAGAGCTCGTCAGCCAAAAACCAGCGCGGAGGCTGCCCTGTACTACAGTAAGAGGTGCAAATAATTTCAATCTCTTTCCAAACACCCCCTTCTCTCTTTCTCTCTCCCCTTCCTTGTTCTCTCCCTCCATCCCCCCCTCCCTGGCTCCGTCTCTCTCAGAATGTGGAGCTGCCAGACTCGTTCACTGCAGAGCTCAAAGATCTGCTGGAAGGACTGCTGCAGAGAGACGTATCCAAGAGGCTCGGCTGCCAGGGACGAGGGTACGACACACACAGATACACAGAGTTAATATCCCGCTCACTCCCATATCAGCATTAACACCTACGGGCATACAGACCGTGTAAACATAATCAGTCAAATGAATTTCACTAGACTTTTACTTGTATACAAAGCTCTTGCTGGCTTGGGACCGGCCTACATTACAGAATTCCTTCAAGAGCCCTCAGGTCTTCTACTGCTGGTTTGTTAGAAGTACAACACCCCACTCAAAAGAAGAATGGCGATGCAGCCTTTTTTTTACTATGCTCCTAAATTGTGGAACACCATACCAAAGAATATTAGAGAGGCGGGCTCTGTACGCATTTTGAAGCGACAGCTAAAAACGCGTAGCTTTTAATTAGCCTTCATTTTAACTGTTTAACTTGATTGTGTTCTTTTAACGCAATTCATTTTGTCTATTTTTATGAATCTTTCTATTTTTACTTGATTTTATTATTTGAATGAAATGCAATTTGCTTGTTCTTTTATTTGTTTTGTTTGCTTTCTATTGATGTAAAGCACTTTGAGTTGCACGTTGTGTATGAAAGGTGCTGTACAAATAAAGTTTATTATTATTATTATTAAGGCTTAA
>OMLI01022450.1:0-48143 GCA_900302605.1 Rondeletia loricata
ACATTCGGCCTACGACCAAATATTAAATGAAAAGTAAGGAAAATAACCTACGCACATCACTCCTTGGGGTGCTGTGTTAGGTAATAATCACAATAAAGAGAATAGAACCCGCACACTCATATGCTCCAGAATAAACTTTTAATTTATAACGTCCATGAGGAGTAGACGCTGGAAACACGGTCAATGAAAAGTTTATTCTGGAGTATATGAGAATGCGGGTTCTATTCTCTTAACTAAACATTCAATACAACTTAATTTCTCACTCTAAAAATATTCCTATGTCTGAAAATATTTTCATTGGCACAGTGCCTAACTTCGGCCTAAAGATTCAGCACCATGGACAGGTCCGCTCAAACTAATTTACTTTTCTGTCTGCCATTGTCCTAGGACATTCATACTGTTGCATGGGCAGTATTTATACTATATCAGGAGCAAACTGCACTCTGCTGCTCCGCGTGCCAACTGTGCTGTCAGATATCAGGAGCAAACTGCACTCAGCTGCAACACCGTATGGGCGTATTTGCGCTAGTATATCATTCGCGCAATATCTTTAGTGAATAGGTCCTTAAGACGGAGCACATAGCGGGCGCAAATCACACGCAGTTAAGGGTGCTATTAGCTGCCGCAATCCATTCTTTGTGAATTCGCCCTGAGTCGGCAGAGCTGCGGAAGGAGGACTGGAGAGGAAAAAAAGCAGCAAACTGTCATACAAATGTGTTTTCACTCCCTGACAGGCAGTTGCTGTACCTTTCTGGGCACTGAGGCAGGAATCAATCACAACTCTAAGCAGAGGACATCTCTGCATGGCCTATCTCCCCTGAGCTCCTTTACTACATCATAGTAATGGACGTGTGTCAGGTGATGTGGAAAAGTCAGCTGACATACACCAATCATTTGCTGTCTTGCATCTTGGCAGTTTAACGGATCCATGTGAAAGGAAAGCTGGGAAGTAAAGTGAGTGTGTTGCTCAGTTCACTTGGACAAGATGTGCACACTTCTTCCTGCAGTTCAGCTGTCAAACTCTTCCCACTGACAGTCATTTATTCAAAGAAGCTGTAGTCTGCGTCTGCCTGGTGTGAAAACATCCACTTTTTGAACCACTGTTTCTTGTACAACTAGAATACCTCTTTGAGTATGTTATGCCATGTTGGGTCTAGGGAATGTTTTGTCTTCCATTGGTTTGTAAAGAAACAAGTGTTCTGACAATTTGTGCAGACATACAGTATATTCCCACATTGTGCCGTGGTTGCTGTTTTAGGTTAGGCAGTCAAATGATAATGATGAAGTGTACATGGTGGGCAACAGTTGCACTGAAATCATAATATGTATGCATATTATGTGAGACTTGAACTCTGTTAATTGCTGTTTCGAGAGTCTACAGATCAATCGGTTTGTAGCTGTGGCAGTTCACCTAACATCATTTGTTTTGTGAGACGGCAGAGAAGCAGTGATCTGGATCAAATCATCAGCAATTATTGTTCTAGCTTGGGAAAGGTCAAATATTCTTTACTGTCAGTGGAATGATCTAAAGCAAACAGCAATAAAGACATCTTCAAGGGGATATTTAGCGCACATCATTAGCTTAGTTGGGAAATTTCTGGCTTATTTACTGATTGCAGGCATCATGAAAAGAAAGACACCAAATGGGCTGTCATTAGGGAAGCAAGCCCTGCTGGCTTCGACAGCACTACAATACTCATTGATTCATTGTTCTAAGCATCCATTAAGTACAACTGTACTGATTAAACATTGCCATGGTAACAGAGTAGAGTGGTTTTAGCTAAGTGGAGACCTGTATCTAGTGGTAACAATGAGTTACATTTCACATGTTGTAAATGATGTACAGTATTTATTGTCACTAGTTTGATGAACTAAAAAATAGAATAAATAGGAGACAGTTTGTGTTGAGTTAAGCAGGTATGAAAGCTACATATGGACTCATGCTGGTTGCTAGGAGTTACTCGGGTCTCTGGTTGGTACCTAAAGAGCTAGTTTCCCAACTCAAACTTTTTCCCCCTGATATGTTTCGATTTTGTGTCATAAATAATTTAAGCAATAACCCTTTCTTGGTAAACACTATGTAATTGCAATATTTCACTCAAGGGTATTCTTTACTGTTATTGCTGTTGTTCGGCACAAGCGCCTTGTTCCTGGCCACATCTTTGTTGTGGCAATAACATTAAAGACTACCCTCTCATGTAACATCGCTAAAATTAAAGTTACACAGCATCATACTGTAGAATGAGCATTGGATCCACAACAAGCCCCGTGGGAGAGAAGAAAATTCATTGTACTTTACTTTGCATTGCCTCACTGATCCCCTATCAGCCTTTGTAAGGCTTTCAACCAGCCTCAGTAAGAATATCAGCTACGGTACCACCTGAAGAATGTCATCTCCTTCAATGGCCGCTAGCTACATAAGACTAAAACCATTCTAAATCCGTGTTGGTAGGCAGGGAAGCAGTTTCATAAAGAGGTTGTAATGCCTATGCCACAATGCTTGCAGGTTTCTTTAATCCTCTATATATGTCACACACGCTTGCAGAAAAAATGAGTCCTTGGCTTGGGCTATGTAGTAACATAGCCAATATTTTCATTCCTGCCCAGGTTTTCTAGATCAGGTGTTAAGAACATTCGGACAAATCTCTTTTCCCACTAAAACGGTGATGTAAGCACACAGGCTTTTAGGTGGCTGGTGTGCAGCCAGGTAGAATTACATTATGGCAAGGAAGCATGAGCAATGTGCTGCAAATTACACTTAGGTGCACCCAATCTCTGCCTTGACTTTCAGGTTTCATAAATAATGCAATTGCGGCAAAGGAAAACATTTGGATTACCCATGAGCAACGACAAATACCCCTTAATTTCAGATTGCATACGCTTGTTTTTTTTTTAAAGCACTGCGTTATATTCTCATGGACTGAACCTGAAACTGTCTGTGTCACTATACCATAGTACAGGTTTTCAAGGGTCAAAAACTTTATACCTACAGTAACCGAAAAAGCCACTTGACTTTCCTACATGGACCTGAAAAACACTCATCTATGTTGAAAAAGAAAGCATACATCCAAACCCAAGCAGATCTGGAAATCATCATATCCAGACAGAACTGTGACAGTCTGGATCAGGTCTGTCTGGATCAGGTCTGTCTGGATCAGGTCTGTCTGGATCAGGTCTGTCTGGGTGTTCAAAGTTCCAACAGACTCCAGATGAAACCAAATGTGTTCATACTGTATATCTCTCTATTTAAAACCAAGTCACCATTATGCTCTTTGTTGGCAATACATCATATTTTTTGGACTATGTAATTATCATACAGATCCTAACTCAGGTGGGTCTGGATTCGATCCAGGGGTTTTTGGGGTACGGCATATACTCAAAAACCTCTATACCGCAGCACTATGAACAAGTGAATGTCTAAATAAGAGAGAGAGAGTGAGAGGGAGGGGGGAAGAGAGACAAAGAGAGAGAGGCTTGTCTGCCTCAGGCAGCTTGTGGGTTTTTGTGTGATAGCTGGTGGCTGTGAAAAGATAAGGTTTACTAATGGGGTGTTCGGGAGAATGTTCCATTTATTATCATACTTTACTAATGTGACCATGGAGTAATACTGAGCAGCCGTGCTATTCATGCAAGCTTTGAGAGCTTTACATTGTCAGGACTGTGCTTCCAAAATCATTAAGCTTGGTAGAGTAGAGGGAGCTGCAGCACAGAGAGGCTGTTAGCAGCCATGGGCAGAGTTCGGTCCACAGACCTGGTTCAGCCCTTCAAAACCTTTCATCTGTCCCATGAACACATTTCCAATACTGTTTATTCCTCCATTGTATTTGAAGTTTCCGGCTCTACTTTTGGCCCTAATGTAGTCCATAGATGTCTATTATTTTGTTTGGTTGCCACTTAGTATCTTGCCATGCCACAATTCTCTGCATGACTTGAATTTATCCTTATAAAGACTTGACAAACTAACCAAATAATGCACTGACATTGACAATGATAGGCACACATAAATGTGATTATAGCCTTTCACTTGTTACCAGGACCTTAGTGAAGGAAATGTGTGAGCCTTTCCTTTAATTAGATCAATTACAATAACGGAGTTTACAGATGCACTGTTTGACATTTTATTTATTTATTTACCAGGGACAATGCACATTAATCAACATTTCAGTGTCCACATCAATGTAAATGTGCCGGAGTTAGCTAATGAGCTAATTTTCATCCGTAGTCCCTGGGCAGGTTGATTGATGACCTAATGGCATCAATACAATGCTTCAACAAGTACTACAATACAATACAATACAATACAATACAATACAATACAATACAATACAATACATAAATACATTACAGAAGTAACAGAAATATATAAAAACAATGAGAGTATGTAAAGGCAGTGCCAGAGATGAGGTAGTATGATTACTCATGATTGCAAGTTTGGTTTGCTTTAAGCCATATCTTAATTCAATAGGTAGACTATTCCAGTAGTGGGTGGCTCTGACTGAGTAGACTGTTTGCCCAAACTTGCTACGTCTGTATTGCACAACACAGTCCCCTCTGGTAGTGGCCCTTGTTGCCCTGCTGCTACTATCCTTCTGCATTATGAACTGGCTCAGTGGAGGAGGAGCAAGCCCATGTAAAACCTTAAACCATATTGTGCTGTTCTGAAGCACTTTAGACCTATGCATTTTCCCAGCTGGTCAAAAAGGACAAAGACTTGTTCTCTACAATATACTTAAGCTGAATGAAACATAAATGTGTTCTGCCAAGGTTGGATTTTTCCTTGCATATTATGAAATGTCCTTTTTTTGTGGGCATTGGTCAATAACACTAATCTTTAAGCAAAATCAAACTCTTCATTTCATGTTGGAAATTTGGAGTGGCACTTACTGAAACCACTTTTTTTTTTAAACTCAGGATACACTAAACCTGATAGTCAGCTGAAGTGGCTTAAGCCTCCTGGTCCAGTGCTCAGTGTTTGGCATAGGACTTTTTTTTTTAATTGTTTTTTAAGAACATATCACCAGATATGTGATAGAGTTGCTCAATACCAATGAGTCCATGATTACTTCGCCAGATGTTGAGATTTCTGGCTTTCAAAACTCACTTTCCGGCTCGTACTCTGTTTGGAACAAAACCTCCCCGACCATTGGAATTTCAAAACACTCCCAATCTCCTCCCTCCATCTACTGGCATTTTCAACAGCTCAGTAATGGAAGACGGTGCTATGAGTGAGCGACCGGCTTTGCAAGACATTTAATCTACGAAGGCTAATAAGCCTCATTCTCAAGCCAAATCAAATGACAAAGCAGTATTATTACAGTATTTTGCATCGTGATATATCACCTCTTCACTAGATTAATCTATTGTGTGTGACTTGTGTAGGAGATAAGCACTATCGATGTTGTTGCAATTCCTACTTAAGGTCGCAGATTACTTTTTTTGGCTATGTTGCAGAACTGCCTGTCATGTTCAGCTCAACATGTTCTGTTAGTTCCATATTTGCTTTAAACCCATTGTCAAGGTATTGGATATCCTGTGTAGACTGACACATGTAATAGTCAATAATAATAATAACTTTATTTATATAGCACTTATCAAAACAGAGTTACAAAGTGCTTCACAGGAATAAAAGAAACGTAATAATAGTAGGAGGAAGGGATACAAGACAAAGTAAAATACATAATACAAATACATTCCCAGAAGTAAAAGCAAGTCTAAAAAAGTGTGTTTATAAGAGAGATTTAAAGACACTGATCTGGCTAACCTGATCTCATCAGGCAGATCATTTCAGAGTCTAGGGGCCCTGACGGAGAAAGCCCGGTCACCCTTGGTCTTCAGCCTGGATTTTGGAATGACCAAAAAAGCTCAATCACATCTATCATGGTAGGACCAAGGGCTAAGTGATGAAGCATGCGACAGACCTGGTGGCAGGCTGTCAAAGAGGTGCCTCTGAGATGTAGCCTGCTGAAATGTTTTTATAAGCATACAAATAAACTCGTCATCAGTTGTCAGTTCATTTGACATGGTGTCAGAAGTGGGATCCGGAAGTTTAATCCGCCCAACAGTTTCAACTTTGAACACGCTGCAGACTGGTCCGCATGGCAACGAAGATTCACCTGCTATTGAATGGCTACAAAACTGAGTGAAGAAGAGGGTGAAGTCCAAGTCAGCAACCTCATTTATGCCATTGGCAACCAAGCTCTTTACTCTAAGTCCTTTGCTTAAAGGGAGGACGAAAATGACTACTAGCTAAGTTCGATGAATAGTTTGTACCAAAGAACAATATCCATGAGAGGGCGTGAACTTAACGGAAATTGTGACTTCAAGGAGCAGAAACATGAAGACATTAGAGACAGGCTCGTCGTGGGAAGTCGGGACAAGGAGCTCATGACATAATTGCAGCTGATGACGGAGCTTATCCTTGAAATAGCGGTGCAGATGATACAGTAAGCAGAGGATGCCACACAGCAGATCACCAGCCGCAGGAGCAAGCTGCATGCAGTGTGCAAGAGGTGTCCCAGTGGCGAACAGCTTGGAGGAATACAGGAGGCAGAGAAAGAAAGGTAAAGCCAAGGAACACAGCCAGCAGAAATAGATATGGAAAATGCAGCAAAATACAGCACTAGAAAAGCAGAGTGCCTGACGGCAGAATCAGAATACAAGAAATGCAGAAAAGGGTCACTGGGACATAATGTGCCACTCCAAGTCAGTAAACCAAATTATGTCTAGGGAGGAGAGGAAACATTTTACCTTGGCAAAGTGAGTAAGAAGGATGAAGATAGTGCTGATCACTGGATTGTCACATAAAAAATTGGATGCATGCCAGTTAAATTCAAAATAGACACTCGGAGTAACGATTACACTATGAACGTACAGACTTACAGACCACTAAGGCCCAAGAGACGACTCAGATTGAAGATACCCTTAGACAGTCCAGGGCAGTTGTTAGATTGTCTGGGACAATTCAATGCAACCACTGTTTACAAGAAAAGAAAATACATGTTTGGCGTACATGCAAGAGGGGTCACACCAAGAGGGCTCACAGCGTGGAATCTGTTCAGTAGAAAAAGTAGCTACCGAGATGGACTAGTAAAGAGTGTGGAGCAGGTTAGTGTATTTTTTGGCGAGCATGGCACATTAAAGGCTGAACCAGTTAAAATACATGTGAAAGAGTGAGCAGAACCATAGTACACACAGCCCGGAGGTTACGCTTGCCATTACTACCAAACGGAAAAGCAGAATTACAGAGAATGGAGGATCACGGCCTGATAGAGAAAGTGACACAGCCTACGGATTAGTGTGCCCCGATGCTTGCTGTGATGAAACCGACAGGAACTGTCAGAATTTATGTTGGACTAAAAAAACAGAATGACAACATAAGTAAACATTTCATCCCCCACGAATGATGCAGGCATCCCTTGGGCCAATCAGTAACAAGTAAACAAATGTTGTAGCGCCCCCCCTTAGGCCAATCAGTGCAATTGTAAAAATGCCAGAATGGAGCAATGAGATGCATTATTCCCTTACGTTTCGTGAAAATCCGATCAGCGGTGTCTGAGATATTGTGCGTCATGGACAGACAAACGAACAAACGAATGCATGGATGGACGGACCAGGGCCGGTCAGTAGAGTTACTGATGGAATGGATACATTACTGGCTCTGAAAAAAAATCGTCAACAAATGCCATGAAATAAGGGACCTGACCATCCTAAGCTTGGGGGAAAAGCCTGGAAAGGCCCAGCATTGGTGGTTGGCAAGAGTACTACTCCACGCTCTTACCACGGGAAGACTCCAGGAATCACCGTCACCTGCAGACTTTGCCTGTAGGATTCCTGGCAAGCAAATCAGAGACTCAAGCTGGCTCAGATCCTTCCTCGGAAGAGAGACTTTGTTCTGAGCAAGCCAGTTTGTCTTTATTTGAAAGAAATGGACGTAATTCCCCAGCTGGACAAACACTTACTCGGGCAGGTGGAGTGAGTATAAATAGTTAGTCTGTTAAATAGTTTACCGTACAGACGTTGAAGGGTAAAAGCTCAAAGTTCCAATGATTAGCCAAGGTTAAAACATAGACTGTTAACACTGCAATATTTGTTTAAGTGTAGGCAGCCAAGAAAAATAACCTAGTTGTCGAACCATGATAAAAGCTATGCAACTGTGGTGTAATGTTATGTCCTGTTAATATGTGAAAGGAGCAATGTATAGGGCCATTGGGAAAGAGGAGAAATGATATTGGATTGAGTTTAAGTGACCAGTGTTCTTCAAGTTCTTTTTGCTCCATATTTGCTTTTAACCCACTGTCAAGGTATTGGATATCCTGTGTAGACTGACACATGTAATAGCCAATCAGATCTATCCTGCTAGGACCGAGGCTAAGTGACGAAGATGCATGCGCTGGACGTTGTGGCAGGCTGTCAAAGAGATCCCTCTGTGATTTATCTAGCTGAAATTCAATTAATGTTTCTGCAAGAGTACAAACGCTGTCAGTTGCCGGTTCATTGGACACACATCAGTCTTACGAGTCATTGTCTAAATAAATAATAATGTTGATAAAAACTAAATTAAAGTTGATTAGCTTGACAGGTACATATTTCCTCGCCAACAAGTCACTCTGCTGCATTCAACATAAGGCACCACTGCATGGCCACTTGAGTCTAAAATTGTTTAAAACCAAAAGCCAACTCAATTATTTCATGGCGCCCCCCTATCTCTCTACCGCTCATGTCCTATTAGACAGTAAACCTTGGACAAGGAGAAAGCAGATGAGGGGGGGAGGTGAAGAGAAGAGAGAAGGCAGAATGTTGGAGAAAAAAAACTGGGACAGCTTCTGTGCCTCAGCATCATTGATGAGACATTAGTTAATGATGACCTCATTCCAATGGATGTCCTTTAAAGCTACATGCAACTACATGCAACTTTTCGCCTTGATTCAGGAAGTGTGTTGTTGGTCCCCCATTCCTCCTCTTCAGTTGTTCAAGTTCGCACCCAAGCACTTGTCCCTCATCTTGATGAGCTGTCTACTTTGAAACGGCATGTAGCATGAACCCGAGGTAACCGGTGTCCGTAAAGCCACCACAGGCGTTGAAGAAGCAGACAGGGAAAGCAGGCAATGTGCATTTAAAAAAAAGCAATGCCAATGTTGTTTTTGAATGGGTCTTTCATCTGCACATTTAGCTTCACTGTTCTTTCCTTTCTTACTGCTTTCTGCCATTGTTGTTGTTGTTGTTATGAGTTCCCTGTGTTGTGGCTGCTAGCCTCACCTTGATAGACACAACCCAGGTCACCACTGGCCACGCCCACATGACACACGGCCACAGCTAATTGTATACAGCCCAAAATGTCCTGAACATAATTGAAAAGCCAATTTCATCCAAACAGGGGCATGTGGTCATGTACTGTACACACAGGGTCACAGACAGACACTAACTGACAATGTGTAATTTATCTTATTTATTTATTGGCATTTAATGTCAGTAAAGTTGTATATTGTAGCTTTCAAAGGAGCTTTTTTGTCAATATGTGTATATGCTTATTCTGCGATAATGACCAGTTTGCTGTACATTATCCCACTTATTACACAGCTGCTAACCAAATACATTCATCATATGACATGAAATATTGATTTAAAATTATTACAAGCTAAATTAATTTACAAGCTTCTGCCAAAAAATTGTTCAGCAGTTCAACCATAGAAACATCTGTAGCTAGCATCCATACGCTACACTGTAGCAGAACTGCAACCATAGCAACGGGAACAAATCTAGTAAGATTGCTGTTCAACGTCCAAACAGCAATCAAAAGTGTTGTGCTGTCAGAATAAATTAAAAGTAATATTGCAAAAATCCTCCATGTTTCTAACCTTGGTTAGCTGAGTGTTTGTCTGCAGTAACCAGGGAGTAACGTCTTTTGGCACCAGGTGTCACTAGTTAATTTGATTAGAAATCAACAAAAATGAACGGACTTCTTGATGATAAGATATAATTAGATGTGAAACAGCGGTCTGTTATTCAGAAATAATAACAAACCTCAGAATGTGTTCATTGTCCAATCAGAATTGAGTATTCAACAAAGCTGCGTAATAAAATGTATGTGCTTTTAAGTAACTGAATCTTGAGTTTCGATTTTTATCAGTGGGTTCAAAGTTGCACTTTTCACCTCATTCATGATCCAGTCATGTCATATCTGTGAAGCATGCATTTGAAAGGCCTATGATGGGCATATGTCATGTCATGTAATTTACTTCCTGCAGAGGAAACACTTGCATGTCCTCCCCTGAAAGAGATGTCAGCAGGTGAAGGCGCAGCTTCTTTCATCTCCTCCACTATTGGGACAGAAGGCAACGTAGTGGCATGAACATTGTCTTCTGGGTAATGGAGAGGGTAACTTCTGGGGCATGCCCCAAGAGTCAGACGTTGGTCAATATGTGTCTCATACACCTACAAGAGATCAATAGTGCATCACTGTGGCCACCAATTAATTCAACAAACTATACAGTCATTGGATTAGCTCTCAGAGCCTCTCAGAATGGCCACTTTATTTAGATCAATTAACATTCACACAGTTCAAATGATCACCAGTGTAAAACATGCTTGATAACACTTAATTTTACACTGGCCTTTGCCCACTGTACCCACATTAAACTGTGTATTCAACTATGGAAAAGTATTGTTAGTAAATGATAATAGGCTACTCTGGAAGTACTTAATGACAATCTCTCAACTACAGAAAGTACATGTAAGGGTTGTAGCAACACAATGTAAGTGCAAAGTGTACAAATGTAATGTGCAGAAATAAGCACTTAGAAAAAAAAACAGTTCCAGTACAATAAACCAGTTGGCTACAGTCCAGAATTTTATCACAACTTCCATCCTAGGATGACTCAGGTAGGTAAGTATTACATTAAATGATCTCAGTGCACTTTGTACTGACATTGTGTGGATACACCCTTCTCAGTACATTATGTATTAGTATCATTAAGTACTTTGAGTATTATTGTACATTTACAATATTTTTCCATAGGTGAATACACAAGTACACTGAAAAAGGCCATTGTAAATTTAAAAAACGACCACTAATTTTGGCTATTTAAACATGGCGGCCTATTCATACTGTTAATATTTTCCACTGCATTGCAGAATATAGGCTGCAATGTAAATGATCCCCTCTCAAATTGCTGGAAATAATCCTTTGTAAATTGATGAGTATGTCAACAATTTTCCAGCTGAATAGACAGATTATTGACAAGCTATTACAAGATCATAGTGCTCTGTGTGTTGCTGTAAGTTGCCATATTGGCTGTTTTGAGTGGGGAAAGCATTGCACTGCAAATACTTGCACCGACTGCTTGGGTTCCGCTCAGACTGTAGCTTCATCAGACACACAAGTGCATTACCAGCTCCTCTCAAACCCTTTAATGAATCAACTCTGGCAAGACCTATCAATATGAAGACAAGGAATAATGCCTTTAGTGCAGACACTTAGCTTGCCGTTCTGTAAGTGCTGATTGAGAAAACAAAACATAGCTGTAGTGCAGAGGCTGTTCTCATTTATGGTGTCATCTTAAAATGCCTTAAATGGTTGATATTAATTCCTACAGGGATATTGATGCTTTTATTGCTGTGGTATCATATACATATAGGCATGGAACAATGTTACATACAATTCTTATGCAAAACTGCACTGATATTAAGAAAGCAAATATATACCCCCCCCGTAGCACATTGTAAATTGAACCATGAAATGTGACACCAGTGTTTGAGCAGGTCTCTCATAGACACCAATACCTGTACATGCATGTATCTCAAGTTACAGTATATCCTTTGTATTATAGATGATGTTTGTTCATTTTCCCTTTTTAATTATTCAATTCATTCAAGGGAGGTAATTGTATTAGTCATCACTCATATCACTGTAAATGTGAGTTAACAGTTGAGTGGTCAAAGTGTTCATCTGTGATCCCAATACGGGTAATATTTAAATTTTGAATTTAATTTGGTGCATTTCAATATTACGATTTAAAATTTTGTAACATTTTTGGAGCTGTGTTTGGCATAGAAAGGAAAAAACTCTTTTTCAGCCAGTTTCCTGAGTCATGAGAATGTATCCACACAGCCGTTGACATTGGTCTTACCGGCTCCAGAGAAAAGACGGAGTGTTATACTGTGATTTATTGAGTGGGCCTACTGCAGAGGGAAGCAGGGAGAACACCTGGAAAGTGGCGTTCTGTGGTCAGGAGTGATTTTCCAAGGCTTCTTTCAGCCACATTACTGTAAAGAGCCAATGAAGTCTGAATGATTCCATATTCATGAGGGGATTAATGAACGGATGGTGTCTGCAGCGGCAAATTGATTCTCAACATTTATCAAGGTTGAATATATGAATGGACAGAAATTAAACTGCGCGGGAGGCTGCATGGCTGATCGGTTTGACTCCGCTCCTAAACATGGAACAGAGTGGGAATGTGTGGAAAGGACTGTGGATTTCTCTCCTGCACATTCTGTTGAGTGGCCCGGACGCACCCTGCAAACTACTTTAACAAACCCTCAATACGGGGGCACGGTGCATCATGCTGCTGTCTTTCCTGGTTTGTGTTGTGGCCCCATGTCCTGGTGCATGCTGAGCTTCGTGAGTTGAACAGGGCGAGATCATGTCAGATTGTGTCCTGGATATGCATCACCTTCCACTAAATGTAGGGAGTGTTCTCCATCTCGTGCATTGATTTATTTTGGTCATATTGTAGGCAGCCAGTTCTACACAGTGAAATTTCAATCTGGACTGGTTTAGGTACTATAATAAACTTAAATATCAGGATTTTCGAGCACTCTGTCATCTTGACAGCCAGTGCAAACACCTTAAAGGCCTTAAGGGTGCACACCAGGAATGTAGCAACTCTAGGCTTTTACACCACACAGCCCTTTAAGTCTCCTCTGATCCCATCAATTAGGTTGCAAGCTTCTCTTTATGGAGGGCTTATACCTTTGTCCTTTACACACTAAAGCCTACCTTTACAGCCACCCACCTAACTTGGCTTTGACACATTCACAGTGTCGCAATCTCAGCACACTGAGATGAATGAATGAACTACTTAAACTTTATAATACAGCCCATAATGTATGATCACGAGCACAGAATAACAACTGAAATCAACTGCATGAAAATATGCAGTTGTCACTGTACTTTCTTGCTGAGATAAACCAATTTGAAGTGATAAATGTCGTATTTTAATTCAGTTTCATATTGGTAATATTTCAGGTGAGAATGTTAAGGTTATTCTGGTTAATTTTCCTGAGATGATTTCAGTTAGACAGGCTGCAGAGTGCCGAGACTGAACCCTGGGATACTTCACAGAGCGACCCTGGACTTCCTTTGCTGGCCTCAGAATCACAGTTTGAATTCAGGTTAAACGATGGCACTGATGACAGGACTTATCTTAAATTAATGGTAGAGCTGTGGGGAGATTTTGCACTAATAATAACAGCAGTGCTGGCGATGTTCTGCAGATGCTTCTGGATAAGGTCTTTATTTGGGACTGAGAGAAAAAACGCTGGATATGGTTGTTGTTGCAACATCAGTGTTTCAGTGCACCATATGTCTTCCCATATGCCCTGAACATTCACTATAAACACACTAAACAACCACTTTGTATTGAATGCAATCTTTGCATGTGTGCTATTATGCAAATTGAATTTATTACCAGTAATCTATAGGGATACACTTGGTTAAACCACACATTCAAAGTAATTTTTCCTGGTGTTTACAAAGGTCAATAGATTGAGGTGTCATGTTTGTACCAGTTTTGTGTCCTAATTATTCCAACTTAACAATGGTCAAACTAGCTTTACATTCAATAGTATATAGTGCACTATTAATGCTATAGAGGAATCTGTTATTTTCTTTCGGTCTTGATGCATCTCCATATTGAAAGTGTACAATGTAGCATGAATCGTTTCTTTTCCTGAAAAGAGCCTCTGTGCATTAGTCTCTTCTGGGCTTGCACATATTCCTTACTGTGTTTCACAGGCAGTCCTAGAATACCAGCACACAATGCCCTCCTCAGCTAGTGTTGCCCTGAAGAAAGTCTGCTAAAAGCAAGAGAGGCAGTAGAGTAAAAACACGCAGAGCCCCTGTTATATTTGCCATGCTCATCATTCTACCCCACATATTCAGGATAATAACAAATTACTGCCTGTGTCACTCAAGAGATCTGACTTTGACTGTTGAATGAGCCTTGAGAGCCAAAACAGACAGGGGGAGTACATTCATGTCTTTGTCACATGCATGTGTACAAAGCCATTCTTGGTAGCACATTACTATTCTGTTACTATTCAGAACTGGCCTAGAAGCTAAGAAGAAGAAACTAAGAAGCTAAGCTCAGACATTAAATCAAAAAGTCCCCAGGCAATACACAACAGCCCGAGTTTGTGCCACTTAATAGCTTTCCTGCTTCTTGACCCCAGGGTCCATTCTTCTCTGTTCACAGAGCACAGAAACGCTTCCGGCTAAAGATTATGAATGCGAGTCTTAAATGAAGGGTCAACAGCAGAGTTATCTTTAATAGGGCAAAGGTTAAGTGTACTGCTTTTATATGTTAAAACGACACAAGAGACTTTGCACATAAAAGTGTTAAGTTTCTATAATATAAGTAGACATAAGTAGGTATTTAAATGAAAAGCTCCTCCAAAAGCAGAGATCATCAAACAAATCATCAGCTCTACTACAGCATAGCACTGTAAGAGTTGTAACAAGTTGTCAGTGCAAAATAAATTTTCAGTTGTGTCTTAAAAGAAAATAGTGTTTGCTATTCATATTTCCTCAGCAAGTTGCTCCAGAGTTTAGGGGCTCTGGCTGCTTGATCACCTTTCAGTGAAGAGAGCTTGGCTGTAGATTTATTCACTACGCTACTGTACACTGGGAGTTAAAAGCTCTGTAATATAAACTAAGAGGGAACAAAGCCATTTATTCCTTTAAAAGTAATTATTAACACAAGCCAATATATGATGCCTAAAACTGAGGTTATATGATCTCTCCCCTTAGTTCTAGTTGAAAGTCTAGCTGCAGAAGAGAAAGAGCTTTGCAGTTGAGGCTACAGAGCTACAATGGTCAATAAGAGATTATATTAAATTAAATAATTTAAAAGTCGGAAAATAATAGAAAAAACATCATTTTAGAGATATACCTCTACTAATGATAGTAAAAATGATAACACGATAATATGATGCTACATGTTGTTATTGTACTTTGATGTACATATGAATATTAGCTGCCTTATCAGCATAGCAGAATCATACAACACAAATGAGTAAATAATTAAACACAGAGCATTAACTATCATAGTACAAATATACAACGCTCCACCACTGCAACGCAAGTGTGGGCAATTAGTATGGGCAGAGCATGGTGCTAACATCCAGCATGTTCATCAATTGATGTAATCCTCCAGATTAGTAAATCAATCAATCAATCAATATAGCTGGTCAGGAGGATAAATCCATAACCAACTAGAGCCCAGGGTTATACTAGTTCTGCAATTTGCATTATTTTTTTATTATTAGTTTTTAAATAGAGATGTTTAATCTCAATGTGACTTTCCTGGTTAAATAAAGGTTAAATAAAAAATAAAAATAAAACATACATATATATTATTATTTTTAGTTCAATTTTAGTTTTCAGTTACTTCATTTTCAGTCTCGGTTTTGCTAGTTTTAGTTTAGTTTCTATTTTTCAGAAATGTTACGTTTTGATTTTTATTTTATTTAGTTTTGGTTTTAGTATTTTGACAGCCATGGATGAGGAGAATGTGTCCTGAGTTGTTGTTCATGAGTCCAGTGTTTAAAAAGGAAGGCACAAGTGCACATAGTTGGAGAATTACCTTAGGAAGTTCATAGTATGTATCAATGTAAATTTAGTAGATGTGGATTTGACTATTTTGTAGATAGTTCTCTCCTATATGCCACGCATAATTTGGTTCATTTATTTATATAACCCATCATCACAAGCATGTCTCCAAGGACTTCACAGAGAACGAGACAAACTAGATCTAACTAATCAATAATCAATCATAGAACAAAATGATTTAAAACAGTATGCAACAAAATAAAGCAAAACAAAGCACAAGACACAAAACAGCAACTATAATAACCTTGCTATATGTGGTTTTTCATGTCATTCTTCATCCTTTTGTGTGAGAATAACACCTTTATATAAAGAAGTGTCAATCACTTGCATAGGGTTAGCTTTGTTTCAATTATGTTTGCATTTCTGGGTAGAAAATGAGATTTTACAAAGTTCTCAATAGACTATAAGGCTTTCACACATGCTTGGCATAGAACTAGTGTGAGCATTTTGTGCCTTACCAATAAAGTCCAAGACCAGCCATGTACTATTTTCCTATAGAACCATTATGGAATCATTATGTGTGCTCTAGAAAGCATGCAACGCCGCTTTAATATTGAATGAGTGAGGGAATAGCACACCAGTATCTTGCTTTCATAAAGCTATCAGGAAATCCATTCTGTTTGCAAATGTGTTTTTTAGTGTACGGTAGATAGCATTTGCTATGGTTGAGGGTACAGTAAATATTACTGCATGTCTATTTTTAGAAAGGCAATTTCAAAGTTTTGTGCGTACATACGAGTGCACATGGGTGTGTGTTTAAATGGATACATGTGTGTGTGTGTGTGTGTGTGTGTGTGTGTGTGTGTGTGTTTCCTTATGGCTCTTATTCTCCATAGGGGTAACTATCGCTGTAGCTCTTTGCTTCCATACCTCTAGGAGTAGATTTCACATGTGAGTGACTCAGTCTCAGTTTGAGACTGAGTCACTCACATGTGAAATCAAGTACTTCTGGATCTTGAGCATTACCAGACAATATGTATATCTAACAAATTTACTTCCGATTTCATGGTCATTTGGAAAGCCTGCCTGGCTGCTGTAATTACCTGCATTTAGATCGTACCACATAGCAATTCCAGGCTCTGAGATTCCTTGTGCTGCATTATAAATACATTGCCTATTAATTCTGACTTTTTAAGTCAAAGATATGATTAATTGCATTGTCGCAACGTAGCTTCTGAATGTATTTAATCATCAATTCTCTCTGTTTACTGACTTTTTGCAGTGTTCTGGTCATATTTTGGAAGGACATACCAATGAGCAATGTGAGCTCAGTCAGGAAACGCGAGCACACTACAGGCTATTGGTCTGCCCAGCAGTATTCACGACACACCACCAATCACACACACGCTTCACAACAGGGTGGACTTTTCAAACAGCACTATTACTTATCCAGTCTGTTGCTCACTCCGTGCGATCTGTTGCTCGTGTTTTGCTGCAGTGCGATCTGTTGCTGTGTGCTGCATGCTGTGAAAATGTCCCTGCTTTACTGTAACACACCCACCGCCACCGCAGCTGGCACCTGCTTAGATCTGCTTTTATGTACTGCAGGGGGATCTAAGTACTACTTGATTAGCAGCTCATGATCAGTGCACACAGGAAGTACATAAAAGCAGATCTATTCATCACCTAAACCAAAAGTTGTATTGCCATGTCATCTTATAAAAATACGTGAGTTGTCCTGATTGAACTGTGATTGTCAATAAGCAGACAAATAATTTGTACAGTTTCAGCGCTTTGAAAAGTACCGCTTTTGCTTTTTTACCACTTTTGCACTGAGAGAGATTTATTTCTGCCATTTGGCCACTGGCCAGTGCAAGTTAATATAAAGAGACCCTCAGCATCAGTGTGTTGTCAGCCTTTGGGAGAAGAGTGATGATTTGTATTATCACTGAAAGAGATTGTGTATTGACATCAACGTAGGCCATAGGCTTCATTTTTATAGTAAGGTAATACAGCCAATGTGTTGTACGCTAGTTTTATTTTCTCTTATTCACAAGATAGAATGAATGCTGTGTCAGCATCAGGAATTGGATCTAGACTATTTTGATGCTGGGCACCTCGGGAAGCTGTCATCGAATATAACATAGCATGACCAGTGTAGCAGGGTCAGACGATTTTTAAGGGCCCCTTCACTAAATTGCTGATGGGTGATGGCAACACCTGATGCCCAGTGGGTTCAGTGTAGCTTGGCCAAACAAGGTAGCACATTGTGGGCATCAGTATAACATTTATTTTACGTGAATGCTCAAGAGGAACACTTGAAATAACTGCCACTAGGGGTAGAGAGGAGAGTAAGTAATCTCTTCATGTAAACCCTTTGTATGAGCCTCAGGGTTCCAGTAAATCTCATCCGCTACTGTTCAACAATGTTCCCTTAAAGCTGGGCTCAAAAGACTTGTTTAAAAATGTCCTGGCATCAAAATGTCCCCTTTCTTCTTTAAAAAAATAAAGACTGTCTGGCTGCTTTCCTGCCTTGAAGATTATTCTAATCAAACAGTGTGTATGTTAAGTGTTGAAACACTAATGAGGTGCAATGATTAACATTGTCAGAGCTCTACAGTACAATAAATTCAAATCTGAATTGTACACAAATGCAGGTTAAACAAATGCTGAAAAACAGTTATGAGTTATGATACAATATGTCTCAGGTGGGTATGAGTTCGTATAAAATGCTACAGCATTAAAAATCCACAAAAGTACAAAATGTAACATCCAACTATGTTTTCAGTCAAACCGTCATGAAGGAGTTTCTTGAATAAACTATATAGGAACCGTATGCAAATATAATGTGGCCTGTCATTTTCTCAACCATTTCATGCAATGAATTTAGCAAATCTCACTCCTTAGTATTATCTGCTTATCTTTGGCTTATATCCATCTAAATGTAGAGACCTTTACTTTGTAAACCACTTCAGCGCACCCGTGTCTTCAATTGCTGGATGGGCTCAACGAAATGGTTTGCCATTTTTACACAGTAAGATATGGAGGGCACACAGATTTGTTCATTCAAACAGACTGCACAAGAGTAGTCTTTGATATCAAAACTACAATGCCCCCCCCCCAAAATAAAAGTCTTACAAATGTGATTATTTTTCAAAAGCATCCACTTAGAGAGTAATATTACAAATCAACCACCAGGCAGGTCTTCTAGCTAACTCATTAAGCCACGCTGCCTGCCTATAATTAAAAAGGTCAAAAGTTCGAGCCTTGTGTGGTGCTGAGTAAAACTGACACTTGTCCACTCGTCTAATTGCCACTTCAGGGCACTTTATTTGAAATACATCATATGCCCCAAATGAGCGTCATGCATGTTGCTTATACTAAACAAATGTATTCAGTTGACAGACGCTCCCAGCAAAACTGGCAGCTGCAAGCAATGTGTTTATGACTTCCAAACTGCAGAAGTCTGAAATGTCTGTGTGAAAAGACCCTGAAGTTCGAACCACCCCTACCAAGTTCTGTTGTATAACTGGTCCTGCCCAGTATTATTGCTGGTCGCAGCTATATATATACATTTTATTGAAATTCTACATATGAAATTTGCCATCCTGGACACAATCATGGACATACATGACATCACCATTAAGGCCAATTCCGGTATCAGAAGAAAGACATAGTGGTATAAGCAAAACATTGTCAGTGGTCATTACCTATATTGTTATGTTTTTATCTGAAACATCATTTTTATACAATGAATACATATTGTTACATTGTGACAGTAGTTATCTCATAGAAAGTTGCCTTGGGAAGGAATAAATTGGCAGCTATTTAAATTCTGAGCAGTTGCGTCAAGCTGTGGACAACAGCAAGCTATTTTTGTCCTCATATCCATGTGTGCGCCTCTGCACGTCAGCAGCTGAGCACAATCAGTCAGATCGGAGCCAGTGCCCAACCTTTCAATGCTCTGGGTCAGCATGCTGGAGATGTGCCATAAATTCCAGCTCCTCAAGACCATATGGGGTCTGCTTCTCCTCGCTACCTCCGCTCCTGCCACCTGCACCCCTTCCTCCAGGGCTACAACCTGACCCAACCTCACGTACACCATGTCTTATGAAAAGCCAAACAAATGGCGAGAGCCTCTGAAGGAGTGACAGTATTTCTGCTTAAAAGGAGGTGCGTAATGTAGGGTTGCTCCGCTGCTTCTCCTTAGAAAACATTGTGTTATGAGTGTTATTTTTTCACTGCTTGTCAGAAAAGGGATATTGAAGGTAAAAAATCATTAGCTAGCAGCTGTACAAGTTCCATGGTGATGAAGGCCTTGGCAGGAAAACACTCAAACAATGTAATTATCCACGAGTAACATCAAGTTGCAGTTTCCCCACCTTTAAATGTATAGTGAGAAAGAAAAACTGTTTTACGAATAAAAGGTGTTTAAAGAATATGTTTTGGTGAGGAAAGCCCTCAGAAAACAATGGCCAAAGGGTAACTTAGAGTTAAAATCTGTCTTAACAAGGTTATTTGCTGGCCTCTATGGTGCAACAATATTCACTTCTGTTCATGTATAAATTGTACTGTACTGGGTGATTATGGATAAAACTCTGTACATAAAAAGAGCTGAATATTACTGTAATTATCATCAAAACTCAACACCATGATACAGACAAGAACTGCCACATGTTCCACCATTTTCCTCCATGCAAGACTTCTTGTGAGTTGATTGAGAGGACAGTCCAGCCAATGAAAACAGTTTCAGGATATGATTGGCTTTCACTGTGGCATAGGGCAGATGGTTGCCCAAGAGCAAAGGGCCCCATATTCACCTACAACCACCGTGGATACAAAATAAGCCTAAAAAAATAAGTCAAACCGGAAACTGGACTTCTGTAGCCAAGCAGGGAGTTTGTATAAAAGTCTTGTAATTAAATTATACATGAACGAAACTAAAACAACTAAAGCATCCAAAATGTACTCGCAATTATGCAAAGCCACTGTTGCAGCTGCACTTGCTGGCTACCACGGAACATGAACAACAAAAGCTACAAAATCATTACCGTAATCTTTCCAGATACGTCACGCTATTTATCCCATATGGTGTTGCCTATTAACTCTGGCGGTATAGTTACTATCATGTTTATGTAGCCTAGCTAGCTTAACCTTGCAAATCTTTGAAGAGTTCAACATTCAACAAGCTATAGGCTATCAGGCATCATTTTCTTCCATATCATGTGTCTTCTTAGAATGGAATTTACTTATGGAGCCATATTCCAGCAGTCAGTCGTTTATTCTCAGTGATTACTGGTCATGAAGGCAGTGTGGACATGTTTTGAGGGAAATATTTGAACAATCTGTCTTTTAATGCCCACTGGGGAAAATGTTCATTCCCGTTTGGTTGAAGCGTGGTAGGAAGGGGCAGCTGCAGCCCTGACCCTGCCAAGGACAGAGAGCTTCCCAATGCCCGTTCAATGCCATAAAATGGGTCATTGAACAGGAGTCATTGAATGGAGTCATTATGATGAGTAATTAAAAGAATACTGCTGAAGACTCCCAAACTCTCCTTTTCTCTCGGTTCCGCTGCTTTTTGTGTTTTCGTGGGCCTTTGCTGAAAGGCAGCTGCCTCGGGCCACTTAAACTATCACCCCTTTCATTGGAATGCAAATAGCAGCCTTACCAGCTAATTGAATTGCATTATCTATTGTCTTCTCATTTATTGAAACTCTAGCCATTTTGCAGATTTCCATTACCGATTGTTCAAGATTGAATTTTGCCTGCGCTTTTCATCTGATACATGTCACACACTCAGGATCACAAGGGATGAGAACACAGAATTGTTTCATTAGTGCAAGAGTAGTAATGTGAATACTGATAATGCACTCAGCTGGAGCTTGGCTTATGCAGGCATAAATATGTATGTAGGTGTGAAAATTGCAACCCTCCATTAATGCACCACTGCATGCTGTAGAGACTTGTTAAACAGAATCACAAAAGCACGGATGAAGAAATCATGTTCCATTTTCTATTTAACTTACTGTATTGAATACAAAGCATCAATTTATTTCCCTCTTTATTTGAACTTCCAATAAAAATGGCTCAGGCTCCCCTCCCTCCCCAATGTGTGCAGCAAGCTCTCATTCACTTTATGGGGAGGGGGAGAGCTGATTTTTGATTAATTTGTAAAACTAACTTTGGCAAGGCCAGAAACTGAAACATGTCATTAGCTTGTGCATGTTAGATAAGGTTAATGAGGTGGTTCCAATTCTTGGGGGGAAAAAACATCATTCATGCTGGTGAATTCATTTTGGAGACTGCCATGCTATGTCAGATTGAGAAGGTTATCCTCTGAAGTTGCTAAAACACAACCTATTGTTAGTTATTAAAAACCTGCATCTCTTTTATTTTTCCTTAGAGTACGAGAGGACGGAGCAGTGAAAATCCATATTGCTGCGGTTCCCAGAGATGCTCTCACACACTGAAGACTTCAACCTAGACGGCAGAGGTAAGTGCAGGTATCGGTAGAGTCGGTTGTAGCTTGAGTCAACATGTGTAACATGAGCAGCCCCCCTAAGAGGATCACAGAGAATCCATCGCTAATCCACTGGTCACTATACACATGGTAAGTACAGTGCCAACTCAACATGTCATCTGGAGAGTGGACAGTCTGAAGATGACTTTGTCGGTCCATTATTCAGACGGCCGAGTTTTGCAGTTTCAACACCTATTTCCTCATTTCCATGTTTGAGTGTCAGCGCCGGAAACTGCAACGTTTAGTTATAGCATTCGAAAGACAAGATGCAATCTTTTAATGATCTGTTTGTATTTTTGAATAACTACAGCCTAGTGGATGCATTAGAAGGAAACATGCAGGTACTGTCTCTCGTTTTTCATGATGAGGAGAAACTGCTGTTTAACAGTGACAGCATGAATGTGAATTGAAATGTAAGTTTTCTTACACGTTGTAAATGACATTGTTATGCTCTACCTACCTGCTTGTTCCTTCGTGTTCAGAGTGAGTCTATTTAGGGGAGGTCTGTTGCTGTAAGGCTTTTAATATATCATATAGCTATCTTAAAAAAATGCATATTCTACATTATTTTAAATCTTAGTGAGAGAACACCCTGCATTATCTGTCACATGCCATCTGCAATAAGTTGTTTCTGTTTTGTTTTTGTTTTGTCCATTTTTTATTTCCCGTGGTGACCAAGCAAGAAATAAATAGTTTCACATAATCATGTTACTCCCCGATTACTCTAGCTGATGTGAGTACCTGCCCACTTTAACAATTAAATCTCAACAAAGGGATAAAATCTAATCATGATTGATTGTCTCCTTCTTGTAACACATTTGCATAACCAGCACACCCTTGCTACTTTACAGACTAACTAGCTACTTAGCTAGTGTGTCATATAAACAAGAGCAGATGGGGTGTGCCCTATGGCTTAGCAGACATGTCATGTGGTTGACGAGCAGAGGTGGATTCTGTTCTAAGTTCAACACTTTCCTCTTGCCGTGGTATTAACACTGACCAAAGAAAACCTTGCCATAATATTTATTTTTAAAAGGATTTGTGTTTTTAGGTCTTCAGCTTTCATGTTTAAATCATTTTCATTCGCCATAATGTTTTTATTCCAAATGTGATCTGCTTATGACGGTGTTTTCATTGGATTTTCAAACTGCAAGTTGAGAGACAATGAGCCTTTCTATGTGTTCTTGTCAGTCATATAAGAAAGGCACGTTTGGAAAGACTTCAAACACGTATCCCTCTTGGACACATCAAATACGTGTGTTTGAGAGCCGGATCAATTCAATGACTTTGATTTAATCCTCGCTGTCTTTCAAGTATGGCCAGTGGGGATTTTTTCCTCAGTCGAACTGTCCAAAAATGTTTCTGCTACACTAATTCTCAGGGTGTAAATTTATTCATACTGAAGTTGACCTGAAGCTAAGGAGCCGATATATACAGTCTATTTATTGCCATCCTGAAACATGAGTGGCACCTTATATGAAAGAGCACTGAAAATGTCTGAAAATGTAACTTTGGGGGGCTGAATTAAGGCCATTTTAGTGTATCATATCAAGAAAAATCTAAGTAAGAGGCTTATCTGTTGGCTATTTCATAGCTGTTGCTTTTCTGATTTGTGTCCTTAGCCGTTTAGTCCAAAGCCATATACAGTAGTTGGCCCATTGGGAGTGTGCTGTGATGCAAATGCGAGGGTAGAGACACAGCAGTAACACTTTAGCGCAAATTGCTGCAAATTAGAGAATAACAACAGCATGACATTTGGTTTCCAATTCTGTCATGCTTTTGAAACGGTCCTGTCCACGTGGAGGAACAATGTCTTGTTGTGAATTTCCCAACACTATGCCCCTAGTGTTGGAAATGTGTGTAAGCAATGGTAGTTTTCTATGGGCTATCACTTCTTATTTATCTCTCCATCATTAACATTTCTTTGTGTTTTTCAGTTTCACCCAGAGTGAACCCTCAGTATAAAAGAGGGTACGGGACACAGAATATCATAAAGTCATCAAGACTCAAGCTTTAGTCCTATCAAGCTGTAAAGTGCCAGGTCCTACGTCAACCTGGATTCCTAATTGATGGCACTAAAGAAGAGTTATTTGAATCGATTACCGTAAAGAGCATCCTGGATTAGCCCGTGAGAGACATGGATCCAGAGGGAGCCTTAAATTGGTCACATAAAGTGATTATAAAACATCAGTATGGTTGGCAATCATCGATTGTCCCACTCATCAAAGGAATTTAACCCTTCCTCGTCATTTGCTCAATGCATCAATATCAGTTTGGCGGGGTTATACCACACGTTGGCTGCAATGTGCATGCTGGCTCCACTGGTGGTTGTTGGTGTCCCAGAGTAAACTTTCAAATGATCGATGCCCCAGGGACAGAACCACAACAACTGGTTGTAAATATAGTGTTGGTTTGTGCAGTTGTTATTGATGACTTTGTTCCCAGGACATCAAGCTGGTAACACATTGGGACTATATAAAACCTGGTTTATTATTGTTTTGGCATTTCAGCAAGATGGATGTAACACGCCACATTCTCCATGAGAGGATCATCAATATTTAAAAGGCTGAATGGCTGGTTTATACCTCTTGATTACCAATGAGTGGGATTACATTAGCACTGGAAACTACAGGGCACAGTTAAAAGAAAATACATTCCAACATAGTCCCACCATAGTGGTTCTGTATTGGTATGTTTCCCAAAATGTAATCCATCCAGTTGGCTAGCCCAATTGTCATCAATGCTAATGTAATCATGCTTAGTGATCACCTTACTCCCTTGATGTTTCCTTCATCCCTTAAGTTCTTGATGGGAGCTACATCTATCAACAAGGAATGATGAGTCGAGATTCAGAAACACAGAGGCTGAGTTTCCACAGTCACCATGGAGATTAAAGACCAAATACATCATTAGTAGTGATTAGAATTGACCTTGCCCTCTAGAAGATGAGTGGACCAACACCAGGCCAAACATGCCTCAGTAAACATATATGCTCAAGCCTCTTTTGTCAGTGACAGAAGTTTATGTGGGAGACGTAAGGCTTAAAATCTAGAAAACCGAAGCAAAGGAGTTTAGAGGTCACTTAAGGTTAACTTGTTTCTTAATGAAAAAAATATTACCACGAGAGTCCAAAAGCAAAAAAGCAAGACCTTTAGACGGGGCCGCCGTTGTTGTCATGGCATCTCCATTATTTTGACCATAGTTTAATAAAGACTATAAAGCCTGGCTGTGAATTAGCAATGAGAAAGGCAATCATGGGGAAAATAAATGGAAGTTAAAACAGAGCTGTGGAGGTTTGACAGACAGCTGTCACCCATTCATTATAGCCTCCCTAATTTTCCACATGACTGATAAGATGCTGTGGCACCTCTTTCTGCGTGACAGGAAACTTTTCATGACACCTCAATTGTGCTCTCTGTTGCATCACGTCCCATTCACGATGGTCAGACCACAGAAGACGAAGCTTGCTGTGGTCGACCTTCAAGTCCCCCGCTTTATTGGAATGAAGCTATTCTAATTAATGTAATAGCATCAGCTTTTTTTTAAAGGATGTAGAATGAGTCAAATGCAGTATGTTTAATGCAATTGTACATGCTGTTTTAAAAATAAAAATAAACATTCAGGCATTCTCCTGAGCGGCAACACAAGAGATAATTAAGGACTTCCCCCCACATAGGCTTAAAACCTGAGGACACTCACCTTTAAAGAAGGTGGCCATCTGCTTTTTCCTCTTGTCAAAAGCTGCCCGTCATTTTTTTTAAACTTTATTTTTAATGTTTCCATATCATTTCATTATCAAGGCATTATCCAATATGCCTTGTTAATCAAGCAATACACTAGTATACATCTTTATAGAGATTTTTAATATTATTTAACAAAAAATTGTGGTAATTATATTGTCCTGCAGTTCAGCATCAGCAGTGTTTTACACATGATTTGGGAATGCCGTGAGGATGATGAAGTCTTATTTGATGATTTACAATGACAGGGCGATAATGCATTCGGTCACAACACATACATGCAGTGCACACCGTTTCTCTTCAGTTACCCAAAAGCAAATTATTCTCTGGGCCTATCGCTGCTTCACTTATTTTTACTGAGAAACTGTTATATGACTCACTGTTAATAAAGAGCTAAAATTGATTTAAAGTACACAATTTGTAAGATAATTGTTTTTTGAAGAGAACGTTTTTGATCAGGTGTCTCAGGTGCATAAGCTCTTTAGTCTGCTGTAGTGATTTTCCTGAACTGTTTTCTGTGATCTGAAAGAGAATAAGATTGTAAGAGACGAGCCAGTAGGCTACTCAAGTGAGAGAACTGCCATCTACTGGCATATGGAATCCATTTTGTGCCAGCATGATTTGGTAAACCATTGGCAGGTACTCTTTTATATTAGCATTTTATATCTTATTTGGGTTATTATTTGTATCCCTTGCAATTGTGTTTCATCCCCCTTGTATGTGCCATCACTTTTTGATGCTGGAGTGAAAATCATGACCTCAAATTTCCTTCATAACCTGCTGCTTTTAGTTAGTGACCTTTAGGGAGTGACCTCACCATTTTAGCATTGATCTATGTGTTTTTCATTGCCAGTGTGCTTCTTTATTCCCTTATCCCTTAAGGAAGATAGCAGTAAAGCTGCATCACAAATGGACCATAGATTACCTCAATATAATGACTTGGTGTACAACTTAGGCTGCAACATCAAGGATTGTGGCACAATTGTGACACAGAATTACTCATCCAGTGTGTTTTGAAGACCTATACTTGAAGGTGTAATTAATCTACTGTAGGAAAACAGTATATTCTGATGGTGATACAAGCATCATGGAACATATAACGTATTTTTTACAAGGGCTAGGTTACTGTTTCTGACACTGAACCGACTGACCTGAACACAGGCAATTGTTGCTTGAGCCATTACATTTTCCATTATGATGGTGTATGTTCCTTAGTCCCATTCTGTGGGTACATGGTATGGCTATCAATGATAATAATAATAATAATAATATAATAATAATACACTTTATTTATATAGCACGAAGCAAAATAAAAACACACCAGAATAAAAATAATTCAGCACTGAAATAAAATACAATAAATGAAATCCCCAAAAGGGGGAGGACTATAAACAGGGTAGATACAACACAATAAAATAAGCAGTGCCAGAAATTTTTTAAATAAAAAATTAAATCAGCCAACAACACCAACTTTTCTCATCAAATCCACAAAGTGTTGTCATTAATACTGTACATGGAGATTTGATTTTATTGGTCTCTAATTCAAACTTTCATCTTTTGAAATCATACATTTATGCAACAGCCAAAGACCTTGAATGAGAATGAGAATAGTCATTTCAACAAGGCACATTTAATATAGTACACTCTGGTAAATTACATTGGAGAAATGATTAATCACATTACATAAGACATGCGTACACTACGTAATATATCTTGTCATTTGAGCTTTTGACTTTTTTTATAATGATGATCGCCTTTGCGTCATCTCGTTAGTAGGTTATGGCGAAGATGACATTTATAGACACCCTTGTACAAGTACTTTACAAGAAGTATGTGAATGGCAGTGTAGATTAGGGCAGATGAGATGGGGGGCTTTCTATGAAGGAAGTGATGCATTTACATATAAAAGCTGCTGTACAGGAGAAATGTGTGAAACAAACATGAATAGCACCGGCATGGCTGTGACACCTGAGCATCACCTGTGAGAACTACTCAAGTTTGGTATTAGAGCTTATGTACTGTATTTTGCCTTTGTGAAGTAAGTTTTTATCAGCCATTCCTTCCCATGTGAGTTTGTGAAAGTACATTCAAATGGACAATAGCAATAAAAATGCAAATGCTGAAACGTTATCAGAGCATTATGGCCATTAGCATTTAAAGCGTTTGTTTATTTGTTGCATAACTGGGAATAAAGTCCTCCCAGCGGTCTACCTGTCATCTTCTGTTGAGCTCTTCTTAAAGTCCACGGTTGATTTTCTGTGGTGCGCCAAAAAGCTGCATCTTTTGCCCCTCCATAGTGAGCTTGAGAGAATATGCCCTGTCAGACACAATAACTTTCTTTTTGAGAGAGAGACAGTTTTATTCCCCACCATAGCCACCTCCGAAGGCGGCTTTCAGTGTTTCCATTTGCCTCCATCCTATTTCCATTCCTTTCTCTGCCCAACATAGATGGATCAAATTGCAGCAGTGGGAAGAGCCTGACTTGCCTGACATCCTTGCTAGCACTGAGCTCTCCGTGATTGATTCTATTTCCTGTCACCTCATCCTTTCCTAAAACACTCCTTCGTTTCAGTAAATCATCCTTCCCTATGTTTAGAAAAAAAGGGTTAGAGAGGTTGAAGGGTTATCTTCATTTGACCATATCTCTGCAATGAAATTAAATATTGGAACATGCATAATCAACACAAAGAATTTGAGTTGGCCAAAAACATTTAAACAGAGAAATCTTCCGGTGGAACACTAGATGCTTCAAGGAAAACTTGGATCGTCCGTGTCGTCTGGCAGCACTCTTGGTGGAGCTAATCTCAAAGTGATAATGTCCTCTTCCTAAATGTGTCAGATAGTCTATCAGGTCAGACAGATATAAACACTGCACTGCTGTCCACAGCTTGCCAATCACAACGCTGAGGCAGGTTTAGCTGTCAGTCAAAAACATGGTCCTACAGTACAGCATAATTGAATTAACTACATTCACTTTCTGAAGGTTAATTGGTGGGAAAAGCTTGGCTGGGTAATTGACAAAGATAAGAGGAGCTGTCTTCTCACAGGTTTATCATACATGAACTTTATCATTTTACCAGCTCTAAATGTGAGATGTGTTAATGCAATTATAAACAGTAAGACAGTTTAGAGAGTAGAGACCAAACAACCCGGTTAAATCGACCTGTGGTCTCAAACGCTGTATCAGGTTTTGTTCTTTTATACATTGGCAGAATACGCTTTGTTCGTATTCGTTTGTGTGCTAGAAGTGTGACTTAGAGACCTGTTTCACCGTGCAATGCATATGTATGGGGGAGAGAAAAAACACTATTTTTTATTATCAAGTTTGAATCTACGGAGCAACTATTGAAGATATCTCACCAATATTTGGAGTTACATCATGGCAAGGAAACTACACAACCCAAACCTCTACCAAACTTTAATGTTTAATGATGCTTCAAGGCTGTGCAGTAGCTCCTACTTTAGTAAGACAAGTCATGAGTCAGCAGCTAGAGAGACATAGCTGGCAGATGCTATGCTTAGAGGCCAAAATAACGTGCCGGGTTGATGGTCAGTTGATGGCCTGGAAAATTGCATTTAAACCTTCAGGTGTTATTCCAAGTTGTATCTTACTCTCTAATGTACAGAATTAAATTAAGCTCCACTTTGCTCCTGTCCATTTGATAAATGCTGTCTATAGACAAGTTGTTTTTTCTTTAGAGCTGACACCATTGCAATAGCTTTGCAGCTTTGTTATCTAAGAACATTTTCTATGTCCACATTATAGAAATCACAAATGTGATGTTCATAAAGTATTGTTATGGAGGGTTATGCAGGATGGTTCCAAGTGTTTCTGCGTTCTTGTTTGCAGGGAACCATTGTGCCGGGCAATTTTCATTCTGCCGTGGGGTTTCTGTAACAGTCCAAATCATCGGTGCATCTGTTTCCATCAGTGCGGTGTGATTCCATGCCATTCTCCAAGGCTTATCATCTTTATAAGAGGTGTCATCCAAAGCAGAGCTTTTAGTTTGTAATGTAATTTTTTGCTCTCTTCTAGGCTTGAATCATACTAGGTCATGAGCCTGTTGAAGGACTTTTCATACACTGAAGAATAATAGAGTCGGGAATAGTGTTGGAAATGTACAAGAGATGGCAGGGCAATAAGTCATTTAAAGTTTTACAAAGTATGACACCTGCATGGAATACTAAGTAGTAAGTGGGTTGAATCCAACTTTGGAATAGACCAGAGGAGGATTCAAATTCCAGATGCCTCTGCATGACTATATTGACCCAACCTTTGCACTCAAATCCAAATAATCTATTATTTGACATTTAGCACCAATATATCATCAGCATTAATTGTAATCAACCCACACTTCAGCATACCTTATTAGTCTGATACTAATTTGAAGCTAATTAGCAGGAACCAGTGAAGGTTGGCAGCAGTAAGACAATATTTGTCCTTAATTAATCTGCGCAGTACTTTCAACTTTCAACTGAGGATGTCAGGAGATTAGATTACAAGACTCTTGAAGCAACATCAACAATGGAAATGTAAAAAAAGAATTTATTGCATTATACTTTACTTGACATGAGCAAAGTTTAATTGTCACTGCCCACAGTCAATTTCTGTCACAGTTCCCAGGCTGCTCTCTCTTTATTGTGGGGAATCATGCCAAAGCTTTAAGTATACCTGAAGAATCCGAGGAAATGCGTGTCTTTTGTCTGTGCACAGGTTGCCAAGTGAATTGCAAGTGGTTTCAAATGGACCTTTTGCTCTCATATAACGAACATCTCTATAACTACAGTATGTAGCACTACAGCACCTTATCACGGCTTTATTAGGGTGTTTTCTTTTCCAGGCTCACATTGAGATAAATACTATAGTGAAAGCTTCTTCTGGACTCGATTTATATGAGGAGGCAACTCCAATTGTCATAGGGGAATAAAAGGCTTTGTCTGGAAAAAAATTAACTCAATGCATCGAGCTGTTGCACAACACCGCTCCCTTATCAGATAGATAAAAAAAGATAAGATAGTGTGCAGTGCCTTGCAGCTGTCCACTTGCCTTTATGAGCCCCCTTTCACTGAAAAAGGCTTGGCAAAAGCAACAAGTATATCGCTGAAGCCATAAAATGTGTTTTAGCAAACAGTATTCAATGAGGAGAGAACCATCAATTCTTTTCCAGGCAATATTCCCTGAGTAATTAATGTATGAGTTTAATATCCTCTGATATAACCCAAGCATGTGTGCCCTCGTTCTCCCTCTCTGCAAAGCAATTCAGTAGCTCAATGAGCACAATGTTTCCCCACGAGAAGTACTTCTATTTCAACTCAATTGATTCTCCACTTCTGGTTTCCCATCTTTACCTTTTTCATTCTTTCCAGCGAGAAGTGCATGCATTTTCAATGACATCAAATAAAGGGCAGTCATTGGTATGGATGAGGGGGGTCCGCAGAGATAGAGGCACCTTCACCATCACAAAGCACAAGATAGAAAGCACGGGAGGAACAAGAAAAAGCAGGGCCTCAAACTGTAGAAACAGATCCTTTGATATGACTCTTTTGTAGACGCTTCGAGATAGAACAGAAAAACATTCATTTAGTATGCACACTGACATTGTTTGAGAAATAGACGGGGAGTGAGAGACAGAGATAGTCAGATACGGGGGTGAGAGTGAGGTGCAGTCTGGCTGCTTTGCATATAATATATTGCTGTGTGTGGGGAGAGAGTTGCAGTAGTTTCAGGATCTGTTTCCTCCATGTAGCTCACTGGAGCTTCTGTCAAAGTTTGCCTTGAAGCGCTGGCTCTTGGTGTGGAGGAGCACTCCTGAGGCTTTGTGTGAGAGGATGAGTCTGCCTCACTTTCAAAGATTCCAGCCAGGGATAGAACCACTGCAGCTGAAAGATTCCCCTCAAGGTAAAATCAGCCTGTCACTTTCACAAAACCCACTTCAGCCCTCTCCTTTAGAACGGTATCTGCATTTGACCACTCTGTGATTTTCCATTATGTCAGCTGTACTATTGTAAAAGACAGTTTCTTTGCCCAAATGTAGCTGTATTACATACTGTCAAGCGATCCTTTTTAAAATGAAAGATAGACCTCTCTTTCTCTCCATTTATAGCTGTATTTGTGATATTTTGTAGCCGTTTCGTCATAAAATGCATCGGAGCCGATGATTTACTGAGCACAAGCGGTATATGTAGCATGCAGGGGCCCTGTGCAACCGGAACAGAAATGTACAAGGATGTGTTTGAATCAGTCTTCAAGAGCAGAGTTTTAATAGCCACAGAAGAGGAAAAGAAAAAGAAAAGTCTTCATTACCCGGTGCATAAAGCCCAAATGGAAAACAGACTGTGGAATGGCTGCCTGTGTCTGATAGGGGAATATACTCGGCTCTGATGCCTTGGGTGTTCTGGCCTGCTGCACTCAGGGCTACCACTGGACCATACAGATTGCAGCCATTATGGAAAGTGGTTCTGGGGTGGCAAATAGACCTACGCTCTCATAAGGCAACGTACACTGCTGGCTTCCTTAGGCTAATTTGAAGGCCAGAACATATGCCGTGCTTTGCATGAAACGAATGTACTACAAATTTATTTTAATATAGTTGGTTGCTTTGTTTATCCTCCAACAAATTACCACTGCAGGCTTTGTTTTTGTTGGCACATGTAGGCATTGGGACACCAGTGCAGGACTTAAGATACAATGCGTGAATGCAAAATCTGTGTTTTGGCATGCAAAAGCTAGTTCCTATCAGTGTAAGCATGCATATGTATTTGTGTTTACCCTAACAAGGGGAACTAGCCTCGCTGTAATATATGCATGGGTCTCAGTGGTGAGGTGGTGAATCAGTGTGAGGCTCACTAGAGTGAGTCACTGTGGACAAACAGAACACCCTCTATGCATTCTAAATGAGAGGAGACGTTTCAGGTTTAACTTAAACTTCCTTTTAATTCCTAAAGCATCTTGCACCAGTGCCATGCTGTGAGTGAGTGGAGGTCGGGTCAGACGGGTTGAGTCTCTGTCGGGCGGTATTTACTGTAAAGGTCAGAGACTGGGGAATAATAACGGGACACCATTTTCCTCTTTTGCCTTGCCAGATATTCTGCAGAGCTGTATTTTTCATATTCTTTTCATGGAACATTTTATTTGGAACGTCTTTCCTCCCGAGGGCTTTGAACGTGTTATTTTCTTCAGTGCTCCACTGCAAATGCTCTTTTGTTGTTGTGAAGGTGGTTTTGTAATGGTAACCTTTGGCATTTTATTGTAGTGTCCTCCACCGCCACATTTATTTCTCTTCTTTATGCTTGGATGGATCGCTAGTGGTTTTACTTGATTTGACCATCGTATTTCCACTATAAATAATTTGTTAGTTAGTAACAAAACTGCTATTGATAGATGCACCAGTATACCCCTTTATACAGTATGTACTTTAAAATGCAGTCTTGATGGGTCTCTGACCAAAACATCTGGGCCACATACATTTTTCAGGCAATGTGTATGGACACAGTCTTGCCTAGTGAAGAGCTGCAGTTGCATGGGACAGACATCAAAAGAGCGCTCCATAAAAATGTGACCATGTCGTACTGAAATTCAGTGATGTGACAGGGTCTGCCCTCAGTTGTGGAACCCTGTCAGACCCACATATCAAGTCAAACCTTCATGTTGACTGGCACACAACAGATAGCTGCTCAGAGACATCTCTGAGTTTATTGGAAGTTTATTCAATGCATGAACATTACGTGTTGGAAATGAAAGGAAAGCAGAAATGTTTCATAAGTGATAAAGACATTCCAGTTACGCAAATTTAAAATCTAAATTTTTCCACCTTACAAAACAGGCACAAGTGGACAAAGCGGTGCTATAGATTCATGTGTAATCTGACCCTCTAGGCTTATTCAAATCCATGCGAGACATACAGAGCCGCAGCAGATTACTATAGCACTGTTCCAATGTTATCACTATATCAACATACAACATATTTACTGTTGGAGATCATCCAGATAGCATGCTGCAGAATTATTTCTCTACTTTTATTCTCTAGCTTGCAGGTAGCAACACAGATTAAGTTGAATTTACTTTCAATACATTTTTATTTTATTTTCAGTATAACGTGCAGTTACTCTACAGTTTTATGTAGGTGTGTGTTAGTGTTTGTTTGTGCATATTAACTGTGGTTTTGTGCTGGAGATGATGTTTCAGCTCTTGAAAATGGAATGTCAGAACAATGACATCCACCACCTAATTTATGATAGATAAGGAAATATTTGTATAATGTGATAAACTAGCCTTACAAAAAAGGTCAAATGACTGCAGGAATGACCTTAGGTGCCCGATGGCAAGTGGGGTTTCAACTTGAAGTATATTCTCTCTGCCATAAGCTGTCACATTTATTCTGTTCCAGTGTGATTATCCCTCTTCTGTAGAGCCATGTCCTCTGACACAAAAAACCACTTTCTCACCCCCTGTGCCCTCTCACGAGGCACCACATCCTGGCCTGTGTCAGAAGCTGAACTGGTGGACTAAAAGAGAAGCATTCATTACTGGGGGCAGCCGGTGGGCACACATCAATACCTCTGGGTTAAGTTTTCAACAGCTGTCTTCTATGATTAACCAGTGTGCTCATTTCCAGCACACTTTAATTGGTATTCTTACAAATTAGTGTCTATTAGAAGACCATTTTTAATTCTACTGCAATTATACAGTAGTCTCAGTACAACTACGTAAACAAATAATCTTGTATTCTTTGATCAATTTAATGTACAGTATGACAATTTAATGACTTTACAGGCCAGTTTAATTTGCTATAGAGATACTGTCAGCATTTCTGTTATAGAGTACACTAGACATATAAATATGATTTGAATGTCTGGCTTTAAAGATACCTTGGATGATGTCAGACTGTGGAAGAGGAAATGTTTTATGCTGTTCTAAAACCACCCCTTCAGGAAGTGCTATGTTTGTGTAACATTGAATAAAATGAATTATTGGTGGAGTCCAATTTGATTTGAAAGCTGGTCAAGGTTGCCTTAAGGAACAATGCAAGGTTCCACTGATTATGAGGTGCTGTATCCTGTAGCCCCAAGGTCAGACGTATTGACTGGATGTTAGTAGATGCAGATGAAGGCAGGCAGTTAACAAATACTGTTTCTACACAGACATCATTCAACCTGCAGCAGAGTACATCCACTTGCACTGCGTTACATGCAAGCCACACAAATTGCTTAAAAAGAAACTAAAAGTCGATATCATTGGTAATTGCAGTCATTTTTAAGTAAATACTATCTATACCTGTGCATCAGGCAGCATTATATTATTTACTTCCTTGTCAGTATTACCTTGAATGCTGTAGTGAAGGGTACCAGCATGGGGCTGTCTACCTACAGTATAATCTGTACATTTGATATTAAATGTGATTTTAAATTATCTTAAAGGTCACAAATTAAGAGCTGATAAAAAAACGTTGTGCCAAGCCCAACATTTTAGCTTTTACTGCAAGTTCTATGGCTGAAAGTCATTGTCTGGCATTAGCTGTACTAATACTAATACTAATATTGATAATTAGTAGTGGTGGTAGTAGTAGTAGTAGCAGTAGTAGTTGTGGCGGTGGTGGTGGTGGAGTAGTAGTAGTAGTAGTAGTAGTATTGTAGCAGTAGTAGTAATAGTGGTGTAGTAGTATTACTGACCCCATATTTGGGAAATTCTTCTGGTATTCTGCACAAAAAGCAAAACAAGACAGTATTGGAAGAGAGTATTGGAAAAAAATACAGTATAGTGTTTGAAGGGACACCACATTTTCTTACAGAGAAACAAGACTAACGAGGGATCGATAAAGAATCCGTTTCAAGATTATTTTCTCTTCACAGTAGTCTCTTTTGCAAGAGACGCTCCAACTTTAGCAACCATGGCTATCCCTTCGCAAAAGGTTTGAATCTCATTTAGGACGATGTAGTAGTCACACCTTGTACACCATTTCCCCCCTTTCTCTCGTATAAGTGCTGAAATATATATTAATATATACAATAAGGTTTTCAAAGGAAAATCCTAAGCAAATTGGTCTAAAATTACAATATTTCACCGGGGTTTCTATAATTGATTTAATGCAGTTTCTTAACATTGGCCTCCCTCAGTTGCATTTGACAGTCCTCAGGTTAATGGTGTGAAAAAAGGGACCCTGCTTTTCCCAACCTGTCAAGTGGTAATTGGCCAATGGTTTCCTTTAATAGCAGTGTGCCACAGGGACCGCAAACACCTCTTAAATTGTGTACAAATAATTGGAAGGGCATGAACAAGGAGAGCATGCAGTACACATGAATCCTCTTTAGTATGTTATGGGATAATGAATCTTGAGAGAATAAAGTTATATTTATTGCCAGGATGTTTATGCAGCATATATTACTGCTGGAATAATAATATTGAATAAGTATATGTAGTAACTACATATGTGATATTCTTAAAGTACATTCCTGATAAGAGGGGATTGCCTCAACTCATAATTTTTAAAGTTACACTAAGATATTGTTTTGTGTGGTTGGTATACAAGATCCAAATTGTAGCCACAATGTCAACAATGTGTTCTTGTCTCTACATTGCAGGATATTCCTCTGTGCACCTGAGAGAGACGTAGAGAAGAAGACAGTGGCGGAAACAATAAGATGAGACCATTTAACGATGGTAGCCTCTAAGGACACAAGCCAACCTGAGGTGGTGAAATACAGAATTTCAACTAGCCATCGCCAAACTGCAGGCAAAACTCAATGAATGGAACTCGATAAATGCAAATAGTCAACATTTATTTTATAAATGTCTGGTATGTGTGGACAGAACCATCCTTCAATGAACAGGAGACCACTAAATGGATTGTTTCTGGCACTGAAGTTTTGAACAGTTGAACATCCAGCTCAATTACCAACAGCATCAACTGCATCGAAACCACAGTGGTACTACCTTCTTCAAATTTTTGGCCCTGCACATGACTCTCAGAGAAGCACCAATGGCCTGCAACATAGGCATGGTGATGAGTGCCTTTTTTTGGTCTGTGGCCATTGTATATTTGACTCATACAGGCCGAGTCAATGCAGACTGCTGGTTAATTGAGGGTGAAAAGGGCTTTGTATGGCTCGCAATTTGTAGCCAAAACCAGCCACCTTATGAGGCCATCCCTCAGCATATCAACAGCACCATTGTGGACCTTCGTCTGAATGAAAACAAAATCAAAAGTATCCATTATTCTGCCCTTAGCCGTTTTGCCAACTTGACCTACCTGAACCTGACTAAGAATGAGATCTCCTACATAGAGGATGGGGCCTTTTCTGCCCAGTTCAACTTACAAGTCCTTCAGTTGGGCTTCAACAAGTTGCGGAACCTGACAGAGGGGATCCTCAGGGGTTTAGGCAAGCTGCAGTACCTCTACCTCCAGGCCAATCTGATTGAGACTGTGACACACAATGCCTTTTGGGAATGCCCCAACATTGAGAACATTGACCTCTCCATGAACCGAATCCAGCAGTTGGATGGGTCCACGTTTACCAGCTTGACTAAACTTACCACCTGTGAGCTGTACACTAACCCTTTCAACTGCTCCTGTGAATTACTTGGTTTTGTCAAATGGCTCTCAGTTTTCCCTAACAGGACAAATGAACGGATGGTCTGTGACTCCCCGGCTGGTGTCTCTGGTTACAGTCTACTGAGCCAGAATCCCAACAATCCAACATATCGAAATGCGCTTCACATGCTCTCCACTGTGTGTACAGATGACTATGTGACACCATACATTCCCTTGCCCCCTGAGCCTACCACCCCCCCACCGGACTCGACTCCCTGTGGGCTGGAAGACTGTCCCTCGGGGACAGAACCAGATGACATCACCATCAGTACAACATACTATGATGTGGAGGTAAACCCTCTGATGAAACTGAAGCAAGTATCAAATACAGGCGCCACCATCACTGTTCAGATTCCTCATCCCTACAAGAAGATGTACATCCTGGTTCAGTACAACAACAGCTTTTTCACAGATATTCAAAACCTGAAAGGTATGAAGGAGGATATTGAACTGAAAAACCTTAAGCCCCACACTGACTACACATACTGCGTTGCTTCTATACGTAATTCTCTTAGATTCAACCATACTTGTCTGACAATCACTACGGGCCCTTGGAATGGAAAGGATAGAGTGGTGAACAATGCAACTGCTACTCACTACATTATGACAATTTTAGGCTGCCTCTTTAGCATGGTAATTGTTCTGGGGATGGTCTACTATTGCTTGCGAAAAAAGCGGCAGAAAGATGAAAAGCACAAAAAAACTGGTAGCCTGAAGAAAAATATAATGGAGCTGAAGTACGGACAAGAACTGGAGGGAGGGACGATCTCTCGAATGTCACAGAAGCAAATGATGGCCGGGGAGAGCATGGCTCGCATGCCATACTTACCATCTGGAAATGAAATGGAGCAGTACAAATTTCAAGAGATAAGTGACACTCCTAAAATGGTCAAAGGAAATTACATGGAGGTGCGAAGTGGGGACCACCATGAACGCAGAGAATGTGAGATGCCTATGCCTGGGAATAGCCAAGGGTCAGTGGCGGAGATTTCTACCATTGCAAAAGAGGTGGATAAAGTGAATCAGATCATTAATAACTGTATCGATGCTCTTAAGTCAGAATCCACCTCTTTTCAAGGGGTGAAATCTGGAGCTGTATCCACTGCAGAGCCCCAGCTGGTACTAATATCAGAACATCCACAGAGTAAATCTGGCCTTCTGTCCCCAGTGTATAAGGACAGCTACCACCATTCTTTGCAGAGGCATCGTACTTCAGATGCCTCGCCGAAGAGGCCCAGCACTGCCACAGGAGGGCCCATGCGAAGCCCCAGGCCTTATCGCTCTGAATCCAAGTACATAGAGAAAACGACCCCAACAGGAGAGACCATCCACACTGTAACACCTGCTGCTGCCATCCTGAGGGCTGAGGCAGAGAAGATTCGTCGGTACAGTGGCCACCGACACTCGTACCCTGACGCTCAGATAGAGGAGCTTGAGGGACCCGACAGCCACAAGTCCTCCATCCTGGAGCCTCTTACTCACTCCCGCTCCAGAGACTTAGCATATTCTCATCTGTCATCTCAGTACCACAATCTAAGCTACTCCTCAAGTCCTGAATACTACTGCAAACCTTCCCACAGCATCTGGGAGCGGTTCAAACTCCACCGCAAACGGCACAAAGATGAGGAGTACATGGCTGCAGGTCATGCACTGCGTAAGAAAGTCCAGTTTGCAAAGGATGAGGACCTGCATGATATTTTAGACTACTGGAAAGGTGTATCAGCCCAACATAAATCTTAACCTCTTTAAGTGTTTTTAATGGACCACACATTGCAGAAATGACACAAGAACCTAATGTGACAACAATGGATACTTCCATATTGTAATCAACTACTCATTCATGTGTATCACATTCTATTTTGACTGTGACGGAAATGGGATAAAGATCCTTTAAAATCACAGATTTGTCATATTATGTATAACATTCATGGGGGAAACTTTTATCTATTAAGATGAAAATATATTGCAAATTAAGAATATATATGTTGCAATGGATTATAGGTTTTGGGGTATCGCATGGCCAAGTCCTGTGACAGTGGATTTGCTGTTATGTACTTTGAGAATATTATATGAAGACGTGTCTACTGAAACCTCAATATTTTTTCTTGAAGAACTATCAATCACATTCAAAAATAACGTTTTTTGCATATATTTCATTCAACAAAAACTATGTACAGATGTGGTTCCTATATTTGCAATGTTTGCTGTATAAATGGAAAGTATTAGTGAATGAATCAGGTTTATCAAATGGAGAGCTGTTGATTTAGATCATATGCTTACTAAAGAATGCCATGTCCAACTTTTAACTTGTGAGAAAGTTTTCTCATCTTACCTTCAACGCCCAATTTTTTGTCTTTGTTTTGTTTTGTTTTGTTTTTTGAAAGCTCATAAAGATATTACAGATGGATTCAGTTGTAAAGGCCCACAAACCACACTGCACAATATTCAGTAGGTGGAATCTGTTAGACTTCATGCAGGCAAGACATTATATCGCCTGCTGTTAGAAGGTCTGTCATCAACTTCATGAACCATCATTTTTGTATCTTTAGTACCAAAGTAGAAAAAGCTGAAATGTTTACAATGTTTCTGCATGGTCTGAGAATCTTATGAACATCAGTCAGGTTCCATGTTGATTTTTTTTTATCAATTACTCCTCCAAAAGTACAAATATTGAGAAAAGATCATATTCACATATATGGTATTGAAAGCCTTCTATTAATCATTAACATTTCAGGGAAGGCAATGGTACTCTCTCACCTGTTGTTTAGGTACAGAGAGAGCAGGAGTTTAGCCCGATGGATGAATGTAACACATACATATTCTGATCTGTATATGGCAGCTTTTATGTATTCTTTCAAGGAAATATGTATTTAATGCTATTAATGACCATGTTTTTTTCTTTGCTTCTATATTTCTTCCAGTGTACTATATTGCATAAATGTCTGATTCAATAAACGCAGGAAAGTAGTTTGATTTTCAGATGGGCCTTGTTGCTTGCTGAGAGGTTTCTTATTTTTAGTATTTTTTACTGCTAGGCTGTTATATCTTTTTGTATATTATGAGGTACCAGATGAATATCAACATGCTAGAGTAAAATTTGAGAATGTGAAATTAAATTCTCTGACTTACTGGCTGTGAATTTGTATATTATACAATATTTGAGTAAATACAAGACTTAATAACGCTTTCCTTGTAGGATGTTTATATAGCTCATTCCTAACAGGCTCATGATATGTTTCATGACATAGTCATGAATGAGCAGTCAATACTATAACAACTCCATTAAAGAAGTGTAATAATGCAACTTTAAATGTACTGTGCATGTAGAATATAGATTAATTCAGAAATAGAGAAATAGCACTTTGAGGTTAAGCAGTTAAGGTTCACATTCCTAGGGCTGCACAATTATGGCAAAAATAATAATCCTGATTGTTTTGCTAAATATTGTGATCACGATTATTAATCAGGATTATTCATCTCACTTTCAGTAAATAAAATTATTGTATTGCACTTTTGCAACATATATTCACTTTTTTAAAGGGCCTATACAGTGTGTAAATTGTTACTCTTACTGATGCCGGTGGTCGTTAGGGGAACTGCAGTCAGTGTCTTACATGCGCTCCTGGCTCGTGCGTGCCCCGTGTGTGTGTGTGAGAGGCAGGCTCGGAAACGCACATAACATCCGGTAGATTTGCCGGGAAAACTCGGCCCGAGTCCTCTCAAGTCCTGCTCATACAGAACAGAGAGACGCGGCTGGAAAATTTACATATAGTTCCTTTAAGTGAAGTATTTCTCAAAGTTGCGGCATCTAGAAAGTCTTGTTTTCACTCTTACTGTCTTACTCTTATTGTGGTCCTTTCTTCTTTTTTTTTTACAAAATTCTAATAATAAATAATTACCACTTAATTTCTTTGGGTGCAGCTGCAACCCTAAGGCAAACTTTGCACAGAATCTTACTTGTTTGTCATCTGGTTTAAAACCAAACTAGGCCTATCTCCAAATGACAGGCGATGATCCACTTTTAGGAACTAAAACAACATTCACTTTGCTCATCGCTATGTCTTTCCAAAGATGGTCTATGTACGTTTTCTCTACCTGCTTAATTGAAGCACTTGATATACTACATCGGGACTTTCAGGGGAATTGAAAATATAACAAACACTTCAATATCGGCAAATTACATGATTATTAATCGTGGAAACATCAAATTGTGATATCCGATTATACGCGATTAATTGTGCAGCTTGACTTTATATTACATAAAATGGAAAGTGCTTCCTGCTGAAGGGACATTTATGTTGAGCTGAGGAACAGAGTTTGAAATCTAATAGGAGGGATGACCTGAAGGCGTGACTTTACCTGATGAGCAATTTGGAATCACCTCTATCACAGTGTACAGGGGACAGCCTATATTTAGATGTGACATAAAGTATAGCTACAGGCTTTTTTATTGAGAATTTGTTAGTCCTTTTGATTTCTACTATGTAATAATGTTGCATACATTATTCATGAATGTGATATGAATCATGCCATGAGCCTGATATGAATGTGTTATGTAAGCATCTTGTAAAGTGTTAACTTGGTTGTCTGACTTAATATTTCAACCGCCTTAAGATTTTGGGATATATGTACAAGTGTAAATTTCCTTTGTTTTATTTTCTATGTTGATACTGTTGAAAAGTCTTCATTTGTTGTCATTTTTATAAATGCATTTGAGTATATTCTGAGAGCTGTCAGGTTTCTAGTTAATTTAGCCAGTTAGCAACATGTTTTTATACTGCATATTGTAGCACTTCTGTGTCTAATAAGAGTTAAACGTGTTGAGAAAACCTTTGGAAAGATGAACAGCTGTTGTTCAAGTGCATCAAAACAAACAAGAGCACAAAAATGTGTTTTTTTATTTTATTTCTTAATACTATGTTATCTGCTTTCAGACAAAGTACTATGAAATAAAGTTAAGGGTGCACCCATACACTCAGCATCTTTATTATGACTTATCTGAGTCTCACCCTAAAGCTACACCATCAGGATAGCATGAGGCTCTACTTCCTGCACAGAGCACGCCAACTCCACCTCGCAGTACAAGAAGAGTGAATGCATTTCTTCTAATGCCATCTGCTATTCTCCATCCATTATGCATAGTAGGTAATATTATTGTAATACATTTTACAGAAATGCAAATATAATTTGTCACTTAAATGCTAATTGTTGACGGCCTGTTGACCTGAACTTTTCATGGCTATAAAAAAAAATACCAGTAACTTATTTTGGCAAAATCTGTAGGCCTATGTCTCAACTTTGATTATTAAAGGAAAAATCCACCCTTTAACAAGGGGCACTTGAGCTGCCTAATGCCCCGATATTTTTCCTCATTAATATGCACATTTTCTATCATGTATTGTTCTTGAGTTATTGTGTTCACAATATGTGTCTACACACAGACAGACAGACACCATGACAACATAATGTCCTGCATACCATGTAGCATGGTGGTGGGACATAAAAACAGCTATTGGCAATGTATCTTGCATTTCTGGGCCCATTTTGTTGTTTGGTGGTGTATTTTTCATATTCCTGCGGATAGCTGGCCAAACGTAGGCAACGTCACGTCATGTCCAGATATTTCCAGTGCAGTTAATAGTAATGGTGTCGATAGCAGACATTTTTTTCAGCTATAAAACATCAACAGTAAATGTCAGGTTCTGGCGTCAGTCCTTCAGAATCAAAGAGCAAGAGCGTTCTAGAGCTGCCATTTTGTGCTGACGTTCAACAATCATACAGGGAGAAATCCATCATAGAAGAGGCAGAGATACCAATTTCTCCACTGACAGTAGCCTCAATAGACCAGAATGCAATGCAGCCATAAGACGTGTTGCGTTTTGACACACAGCTAATTATCGCTATTGCTCTCTCCACCTACACGTGTAACCAAAGCTGAATTATTACATTTCCAAGCTATTTGTATGCCCATAACCCCACCTTTGATTGAAAGCAAGTTCCAGCCCATTCTCTGGGTGTTGTCAAAAGTCATTCTAGGAAAGGTATCACTAACTTAGGTAGAAGTACACAAGGCAGGTTGAGGGAAAGAGGGTAGGCTACACCAAAAAAAATATTACAACACTTCATCAGTAAATAACTCATGGAATGCATTGAACATCAACAACTGATGATATCTAGCAGCATAAGAGTATACGAGGGTGGATTTTTCCTTTAACTGATGTTACTGATTGTCTTCCATTTCACCATGTGCAAGTAGTTTGCAGGTAAACAAATAAGACAGAGGGCATGAAAGCAGACAAATAAAACATCAGTGCATTGTTGGCCATATGAGAATAGAGCCTGTCAACATATATAAGTCAACTAAATAGTGAATTCTTGCTTGGCCATTGAATGGGTTGACATCAAATCACCAAAAACAATCAATAAATCTGAATTTTTCATCATTGCCATTTAAATGAAGAGAATGGTAATTGAACCAGATTTATATCTAATAATGTTGGCAGTGGTTCCCATCTCCGGTCCTGCTGGTTTTCATTCCAGCCGTCTAATCAGCGACTGGTAGGACAGAAAACCAGCAGGACCAGGATTGAGAATCACTGCTAGACTATATCATACATACTAAAAGCCAGTGTGTTGTAGGCTATTTTTAATTCCTCCCATTCATAAAATATACTGACCACTAGGGTGAGGCTAGATGAAACAGGATTCTGTATTTACACTATTTCTGATTTACACAAAATCTACAATGTAATAACTTGATAATTTACACTAACTAAAGGTTCAGAACTTATACTTACTTACAAGTATAGAGACAGTGTGAAACAAATAAAAAACTGCAAACCACTAAATTATAAAGTACACATTCTATATTATGTTCTGGTGTTCCAGTGCTTTGGAGAGTTCAATCCTCAATGCAATAACCCTGTTGGCGGTCCACTTTGGCTCCGATTGCTCTGTCCTGAAGTTGGCTGACTAAAACTTTGAAAGTGCATCATTTTCATGAATGTATGAGATGTTTTGTATGCAAAATCCTTGCTTGTAAATAAAGCATACTGCAGGTCATGAACTTGGAATTATAAGGTTCTATCTGAGTAGAGTGCAGTTCTGATATCCTGAGCATCAAAGAGTTGACATCCCAGCTGGCAAAACTGTTATGTAGTGAAATATATCTGTATAGCTCAACAAAGTACTCTGAATGCAAAATATCAATATCTTATAAGAATTTGAAATGTGGTTTCTTAAGAGGGCTCAGAGCTACAGCCTTATAATTCTGTAAGGTCAGTCTGGGTTTGGTTCTGTAAGGTTCTATCTGACTGTTTACAATGAGGTAACAGCTGTTTCAACAGGAAACTGGATGAAGATGATTAAATGGTCAAATTTAATTCTCGTCAGTTCTGAAGCACATTAAGATTAAATTGCATCAAATTAAATCAATTTTGGTATAGTACTTTTATTTGAAAGAGCCCAGAAAAACACGATTATGTGAAATTACATTTAACCTACTCTTTATTGATATTTTTCTGATAGTTTGTAAACAAAAATCATGTTAATATCACAACATAAGATAGTCTTAGCTAGCTAGCACTAGCTAGTGCATCCGAAAAGTAGCGATTTTGGTGAACCAGCGATTAGCCTTGATTAAGCCTAAAATACTAACTTACCCTTCATTATTATTGTGAAAAAGTGATAACTGTCATGAACTGTCATGTTCCTATTTTCTGCCTTGCGTGGCATTATTACTATTCTTTCAGGCTACATTAGCTAGCCTCTGACAGTACGTGGCTGAAAGGTAGATTTTGATTGGTCCTTACTGAAACATCAAAGTTTGTGATTGGATGGGGAAAAGAACCTTATAGTACCAAGCTGAAATGTACTTTCTGAGAATTATCTTTTAAAGACGCATTGAATGAATGAGATAGAGAATGAAATATATATTATGACCAATATTACAAAGACAAACTATTAAAAGCTGTGGTCACAACCTAAAAATTTAAGAGGAATACCACTAAATATAAGATTTTAGATATATTATTCTTATGTCCTTGGGCAATGCGATGAATATGTGTGAACATGAACAACTCTAGCCTAAAGCCAGACACCAGAGCAGAGCTCTTTGTCATCAAGATGTACAGCTTGGTGCTGCTCCATAGAGAATCAATGTGGAGTTACTGATGGTGTGTCAAGCCTTTACCCACTAATGAGCTTTAGTAGGGCGAACATTCCTGACACAAAAAATGTGCTGATCCATATGCCCATAAAATCACCCAGGAACCTCTCCAAGTCAAATTCAATTACAGGTATTCCATTTTTTATCCAAACTACATACAGTATAATGTAAAACAATAATCATTGTGGCCTTGTATCCTTATTGAAACAAATGGGGCGAGTACTTTTTTATTTTTTAATTACTGTAATCAATCAAATAATCTGTCATTTTTATTTTACTTTGTCATAATGGAACAATGTCTTGTAGATCTCACAAACAAAACCGCAAACATACATTTTGAAATCAACCTATAGCATATTTCAGAGGTATTTGTACATTGCTTGAGTATTTTCATTGGGGGGCCTTACACAACATATGAAAAGAAATATCCTTCTTTTTACTCCACTTGATTTCTGTTACATATAAAGGTTCTATCTGACTTTTTCAGGAATCAGAGGGAGGATGTCAAAGATGAGAATTAATTTGGTTTGAGCCCTCTAGATGAGGAAATGAGCCATTGAAAGTTGAATGTACATTTATACATGAGAAAGATATTTTCTAAAATATTGAAAAAAGTGGTTGTAAATTGCTGTTCCTCTTCCAGTAATCACAAATCTATTCATCAGTGTGCTTTTACTTGTTTGCTTATAAGTTATTGAAGGTGGAATAACAAATATCCACCGAATATCCAATATCCAATATGAAGCTAACTTTACCCTGGTCATGTACAGCCCACAGCTGAAGTTCACGTCCGTCCTCGGGTTGTGGAAAGGCATTCTGAGAAATATAGGAAATAACTAACTGTGGTAGAAGTAGATGAGGCAGTTTGAGGGAAAGTGGGGACACCAAAAAGGTTAATTACAACACTTCATCACAAAATAACTCCTGGAATGCATTGAACATCACAGATTGATGATGTAAGTCCGAGGGTGGATTTTTCCTTTAACACATTTAACACATTGCAATAGCAACACTGTAAAAGGATATTGTCCATAGTGTAGGTGGCACAGTGGAACACAAATATTTTATTTGGAGCCACAAATATAACTTATATTTCAAGAAACATTTATTTTTTTCAAATCCCTCTTCACTGTAAGAAAGATTGCTTTTTGCACATATCCACCCACGCTGATATCCTTTCCACAAAGTTTAGTGATGGAAACCCTCTATCCCTGGACATGGTGCAGAGTGCATTAATCAGCTGTCAGCAGAGCATGACTAAGGCTCCGAGCAAAAGCAATGAGAATTGGAGAAAAGGAAACACCAAAAGTTCCTCAACTCTTGTCAAATTCAATGTCTAATTGGATATGGGTGATAGGACAGAGCATCTATGGTGGGCTTCAAAATTAGATCTGCACAGGCAAAGATCAAAGCTCAAATATCTGGTATAATTACCAGCTCTAGCTCATAGCTTCTTTGGAGACTGAAGAAATGAACTAATAAGAGAAGGGGAAGATATTAAACTGAAGATTACTGCATGGACAGTAGCCAGGAGGCTCTCAGTGAGTCTAGAAATCTTAGCTGACTAGAGGAAAAAAGAAAGAAAAAATGCCATGCAAATGTAATTTGAATATGAAGTTGGATTTGAAATATGAGTTCATTGATATGAACAAATTAATTACATTCAACAGTAACATTTTCACAGGGGTTCACAAGCTAAATGATTGATGTGCTTACTACTGTAGCTTATGCAAAAACAAAAAAGAACATTATGAATGAATCTATCATGCTTTTACAGAGGGGTGTTGAAGCCTGTGATGTATGAGCACCTCCATGTTGATGGGCTGAAGCTCTTCACTCTAGTTAAAGGAGATTTATGCAGATGGATGGTTTTGACAAGCCAAAAGACCCAGGACCTTCTCATTAATACACAGCACTGCAACTCGAGACTACGGCTCCAGTGATAACCAAGCAGAACAAGTGAATGATCCTTCAAATGAGTGCTGTGCAAAGGCAGGTCAAAGGGACCACTAGTTAACACGACTGGCAAGGAAAAGAAGAAGGACTGCTGAGCACACTACATGTTGGAGCAGGCTAGACCGTATTGCTCATTACGATATAAAAGTGAGAGCTAATCAAAGAGACTTCACAGACTAGAAAAAATAAGAAGTGTGCCCGCACAGGTCACATGACTTTCATCCAGGAACTTTCGCTTCTGGCGATAATGAGCCAGCCTTTCTCCTCTCTTTTGGTCCTCATTTTTTCCACCAAACATAGACTCCTCTGATCATAGCAGAGTACAATGAGAGGAAGCTGGGGG